>OV651816.1:45429338-45619338 GCA_927349885.1 Psylliodes chrysocephalus
CATACCTTAAGTCTGAATTTACAAAATATTTATTATCGTTTATTTATTTTTTTTATTTGATCAATCTCCTTGGAAGTCTAAGTAACATTGTTTTTATCTTTTAAATGCTCCACTCTGGAATTACATCACAATTATAATTTTGAAATATAAATAATACACTTTATCTAAGTTATACAGAAATAATTTATTGGATTTCTTTTCATCATCAATCTCTTTATCTATATTATCTTATTTTATGATTAAAGTGGATCGATTACCTACTTGAAATGTTTTCTGGAAAATAAAAATATCACAAACACATATTATGTAAACAAAAACAGATACTACGACGTATATTATTTACTATACTGTTTGATAACCTCTTAGTCTAGATTTTAACGAATTCGTTTTATCGAAAATCATAGAATATTAATCTACGTATACATTTAACATGTGTGCTGCTCTTTGGTCGATAATTTATCGTGGTCATGAATATTGTTAGAAGGGACCATTTGCCCTACCAAGCTAATCAGAACAATGAAAAAATTGAAGTGTAGAAATATTAATAGTTATTTATGTACCAATCATTGAGATATAATAAAGAGGAGAATGACCGCACCTTCGCATTACATTTTTACGTCATATGTCAAAACTCAAAATAGTCAGTTTTGGTGAGAATAAAAGCACTTTGTTGTAAATAGTTTCATTTACCGATTTCTATGGGGATGATCCCATATTTGTTTAAGGTCTGGTGATGGAATCTATAAGAAAATCAGCAAACTCAATTTGGCATCGGCACGATTTTTGGAGTCGTTTTTTTTTGTTAAATTATATATATAGCTATTGTAAGTTTTTCAATTTGTCATCCGTATGTTAAAAATCTTTTTATTTTGTTCGAAGGATAGGACTTGCTTGTGTTTGACAACCTAAATGAAAAAGCGAGTAATAAATAGGTACTAAATTTAACAAAAAATAATAAGGAATAAGTGTTAAGTGTGGTACTCATAGGCAGTCTCCGGCGGCTCGTCACGTTTGATTTCAGTCTTAAACACATAATTATACATTTGTTTCCAAACTGGCGACTAGTTTCAGTCGATGAACATTATCAGGCATAAAAAAATGAGAAACACGCCTACCTACATAAACAAAACAACATTAACAAGAATTTCTTATTATTCAACAATTCTTAATATCAAAATAAGAATTTGAATTGTATTCTAACAATCCGCCTTAAAAATAACCCAAATTTGATATTCATACCATCACTTTCATTTATTGTTTATTTTTTTCAAAACCTTATCCTTCAAAATGTGCTTCGGTATTCCTAACACGGCGGGTCACACTTTAACCACAAAACGTCGTCTCGAATTCCAAAAGGACAAGCAAGAGGACGAAAAGAAAGATTATAAAAAAAGAAGAGCCGTAGAGTTGAAGAAGTTAAAGGCGGTTTGTGGTTGGTATCTCTCGGGCAGGTTTTATCGACTTGTCGTACATGGAGGCATTTAATTCGGACACACAACAGGCGAGATAACGTTCGAATCACTCACACCACCAGGGAATTCATTAGGTCTTAATGCAATCAATAAAGAAAAATAATAAAAACGATTATTTATTGTTGTTTTACCTAAAATTGTGTACAATAAATTAAATGTATAAAATGAGTGTGATCTAGCATCTTCGGGAAGAACACGCTTAAATTAACAAAACATATCCGTACGTGAAAATTAAAATTTAATAATGGTTGGAAACCAATGGCGTTCCGAGGATTTCTCTTTAGGGCAAACCACAAGGACGTAGATAAAGGGGGGGCAATGGGGGTAATTACCCCCAAGTCACATCATTATTTTTTTAAACGTTATATTAACAAAAAATAGAGAGATAAAATAAATACAATAAAAACAAAGAGTTTCTCAAACATTGTCATCTAAAATAATATAAAATTATATACAGGGGTCCCGTTAGTTCGTAATTGTTCAATATTTTCAATTTGTGTTATTGACAAGCAAACAAGTTTTAATAAAAGTTATATGGATTTGAAAAATACATATTTTAAAAATATGTTTGGATGTACAGGATGTTGCGTTTTTGCCTGACAAATAAAAATGTATGTTTTTTTAAACAGAACACCCTATATTTTATTTCATTTTTAAATGGCTTGGGAATACTGTATTTAACCCTAAAACGTTTTTAAAAATAGTACAGTGTTACCAAACAATTAATTTTTTTAAAATTAGAGAATGATGCAGACCCCAAATTAAATTATCATAATTTAGGTAGACTTACATTAATTTCAAAATTGTTTAATGTACAGACTTATAAAATATTAAGCCAACGAATAGAGGTGATACAACTAACTGGTTTATTCTATTCAGAGTGTTTGAAACGTGTCTAAAATATGGATAATTTTAAGTTCAATTTACTCAATTTTTTTCAAACACAACACACTGTACATTATCTTGGCATAAAATTCCCTATAGAGTTGCCCATGTAACAATACCAATGTGTAAGTCAATAACACATATACAGGATGTCCCATCAGTGCATAATTGATCGATAGCTGTTTTATTATTGAAATACTAAGAAATGTTTAATATAAAAGTTGTATGACCATATTTAACAAATATTCTTAAATATACAGGGTGGTCCATAAACGAGATGCTGACCAATTCTATACTTTTTTAAAGCAAAACACCCTGCAGGTAGTAATACATATTTGATTGTTTTTACATCGTCAAACAATTTTAATTGACTTCATTCATTTGCTATGTTGTATATAGAGTTTGTCAAAACGTGAGGTTACGATTTTCTCAATTTTTTAAATGGAATGACATGTATTAATTAATTGGTGGTATGACATTTTAAAAAAATGAGAAAATCGTTACCCTTCATTTTGAAACACCCTATATACAACATAGCAAATAAATGAAGTCTATTAAAGTTGTTCGACGATGTGAAAACAAATATTAAAATGTGTAAGTTTGGTCAGCCCCTCGTTTATGGACCACCCTGTATATTTAAGAATATTTATTAAACTATTGGGACATGTTGGTATCGTTGGATAGGTAAATTTATAAAAAAATAGGCGAAAATAATATACAGTGTGTTGCATTTGACAAAACTGAGTAAATTGAACTTAAAATTATCCATATTTAAGACATGTATAAAATAAATTAGTTCTATCACCTAGGAAATAGAATAGTCTACAGAGATCGACCAGAAGTCGCTTTTTTGTGACAAATGGCGTGATAAATATTTATTAATTTTAAGTTTTATGAAATGTAGGGTGTTCAAAAAGTTTTGAATAAAATTGTTTCTTTAGCCCTTCATTCTACGTCAATGGGTTATGATAATTTATCGAAATAGTGTGTTAACTAATAATAACGATTACCTACTATATACATATTTTTAAGTTAAAGTCTTTACTGTATGTAGAAAATATGTATTTATTAAATTCACTTTATCACCCTGTAGAATGAAAACTGGGACGTTTTTAGGAAAATTATATTTAGCTTTTCTTTATAATTGATTAACATCTACAAATCCCCAAAATTATGGTACTTTATTCTGAAATCCCGTATAAATATATAAAAAATTTAAAAAAAACTCACTTTTTACTTTCCTATCTGTATACAGATATAAGGAAAGTATAGGAATCATGATTTTTTTCGACCTCGAGTTTTCGACGGATTTTTACGTTTTGAGGTCCCCTGAATCCGTTTTGACTATTTTCGCGATGATGTCTGTGTGTGTGTGTGTGTGTGTGTGTGTGTGTGTGTGTGTGTGTGTGTGTGTGTCTGTATAACGCATAACTCATGAACCGATACACAGAAAAACACCAAATTTTAAACTTAAGCTTTGTTTCAGCGTCTAATGAGCTGATTAGATTTTGGGCAGAGTCGGAACATTTGGGGGGGTACTTTATAGGTGGTCATTTTTATATTTTATGGAATATATCTGTTATTTACGTTTGGAGAAGAAAATTCTTTAAATAAAAGTTACTTCTAATATTATTATCTATAATTTTTGTTCTATACAAAATTTTCCTAAAATGGTCCGTATTCGAGAAATTTGACAAAATGTAAAAAAAATATTTTTTTATAAAAATTGTTCAAGTTTGTAATATAATTCTCTATAATTTTTATTCTCTACATAATTTCTCTAAAATGGACCGTATTCGAGATATTTGAGAAAATGTGTAAATTTCGAATTTTTGAAAAAAACTCAAAAACGGATAAAGAAAAAAACATTAAATTTTAAACTTAAGGTTTATTTCGGCCTGAAGTGAAATGATTAGATTTTGGACAAAGTCGGAACATCTGGGGGGGTACTTTATGGGAGGCCGTTTTTATATTTTATGGAATATATCTGTTATTTATGTTTGGAGAGGAAAATTGTTCAAATAAAAGTTACTTCTAATATTATTATCTGTAATTTTTGTTTTATGTAAAAATTTCCTGAAATGGTCCGTATTCGAGAAATTTGACAAAATGTGCAAAATTCTGATTTTTATTATGAAAGTTTTTGAAATAAAAGTTGTTTGCGATATCGATCTCTATAATTTTTGTTTATACATGATTTTTTTAAAATGGACCGTAATGAAAAAATTGTAGAAAATTAAAATTTTTCAGTATTTTCGTTTTCCATGAATATCTATAGAAAAATGTTTCGAGGTAGATGTATGTGGACAATGTATATATTTAGTTTATCCTCTAAACATTTATATAACTAGATAGGAAAGTCATGTGTTGGACACATCAGATTTTTTTTCTGGTAATACACATATGAAGTCTAAACGTTGCATTGGTACCATATTCTAAGATAACACGCTGCGAATTCACCAATAATGTGAAAAGTGTAACCCACCCCCAAGAAAACTGGGAAGCCATGGCTTCAAAGATGGCTAACAGGTGAAGTTTCGCCACCAGGTGGCATTACTACAACGTGCGGTCGGTATTAAATGTATTGTTTTTATATTTTGTCGTATTTTAAGTATAATTGAAAAAATAATAATTAAAATATCTTTTAGGTAATGGATAAATAGGGACCAATCGAAATAAATAACTCCAAAGAATGAATCCTAAAGTTATTGGAATTAAATAAAAACTCTTTAAAAGATAAATATACATTTTATAAATGATTTATATGCGCTAATTTATGTTAAAATTTTATTAATTTGTAGGACTAATCTGTAATACCTACACCGAATAAGATATGTTATGTTGATATTGAAAAGTGTACTGGAAACTGGAAGTCGAACGAAATATGTAGAAGAAATACAGGGCTGTAATAATAATAATTGGCATTATTAGTAGTAAAATATAAAGAATTAGGTATGGAAAAATTTTAAAAAGTATTAATTATATTAAATATTCAAATAGAAAAGACACGTATTGAACCAAATTCCAAACAATAAGATTGTTATTACTACAGTTTCATTGAAAGAGTTATTCAAATGGAATACATGATATACTTAAAAATAATATTGAAACTGTCATGTAAATTCTGATTTAAATAAAAAGTCAATAGTCGACAAACAGATTTGAAGGGCTGCTGCCCGAAACTCTTGCCGAAAAGGCATGCTCTAGTCACAGAAGTATACTTCTGTGCTCTAGTGGAGACTGTTCCTTCTTGACCCTATGCCCGAAGCACCTTAATGTGTGAAGTTAAGTTTTGTGCAGCGATTTATGTACCAGAAATAAATTATGTTTAATTAGTTTTTACATGTTGTTTTAAAAGTGTTGTTTGGTTTTGTTTTATTTATTTTCCTTTAAATGCCAATTTTTATATTTTTTGTCCAAAAATTTGAAATTCTCACAGAACGCCATTATCATAAGATTAGTTTGGGGTTCCTTTATGTTTTTTCTAATAACATGATTTATTTACTTAATTTATAATTACTTATAACTTGGTTTTCTTGTTTTTCTCTGAAAATATCGATTTTCATTATTGTAAATTTTTATTATTACATTATCAAGTAGTTAAAAAAGAAATTTTTTTCTACGTTTTACAAAAATGCATCCATTCGGATACAGGATACTTTTAGCGAAAACTTGATTTCCTTCACAAGTGAGAAAAAATTGCATAACTTTAACGTTCGTCTCTAGTGACGAAACTCCCATATCATCCTCCTCGTACATAATATTTTGGCAGCTTATAATTATTAATAAAATAAAAGGATACTCATTAAAATCTAAATGCGGTTACTTCAGTTTTATTGAATTAAGAAGAAAAGAAAATTGTAAAAATAATGTAAAATTTAAATCACTGCACATTTAATAATCAGTCAGTTATTTATTTGAAGTTCTAACGTACATTACTCAAAACTGTCAGTGTCAATTGTTAAATATTTATCTATTGGTTAAGATTTTTTGTTGCTTTTAATACAAACTAAAGCATTTATTTGTTAAAGTTTCATTTTTCTTTTTCATTTTAATAAATTGTTCGTAGAAAAAATATTGGGTTTTATTTCTCGAAAATCATTTTTTGAAGCTTTGTCTCGGTTGATAAATTGTTCTCTTGCTTTATAAAATGTTATTTTCACCAATCGTAAAACAACGCTATATTTATTTATGCGTCAAAATTATTTTTGTCGTAATTGAAGAATTAATTTATTTTATTAATAATCAGCAAAATACATTTTCTAATAGATTTTAAGTGTAAACTACATCACAGTATCTATATCTGCCTACAAAAAACCATCTTATAATTCTCGTAAACAACTTACTACCGAATTGCGGTCCCGAAGAACGAGCCAAAGCCAAAGAGGTTCGAACTCCAACACCTATACGACACCCCTGGTCCCTCTACCTCCTTGGTCTACAAGAAAATTTCACACTTCCTCGTATCCAAAGCTACGGAGGTCCACCCAACATCCCAGCATGCCATAACAATAGAAGATCGTCCAGTCCCCACCCCTCTAGCGGAGGTTGTAGCGCGGCGTTGTCAAGTCTTGACACTTTAAAGTATTTATTGATAAAATAATTCGTATGAATATTTTTTTAATAATTTTATTTTATTTTTATTTGGATTTGAATGGAAAACTACGTAAAATGTTGTTAAATTGGAAAAGGGATTTTGCATGTAATCTTAAAGTTAATTGTGTTTAATGAATCAGAACAAATTATAGGTAAGTAGGTATAATCTCATAAAATTTTCTTTGAACTTTTTTAGGCTGTCGGTTCCTGTTCATGTTTTTTTATTTTTCTATATCACTGCATGATATTCTTACAATGTACACATGGAATTTATTTTGATGTAATAGTTTAAATATATGAATCTTGTGTACCAACAGGAAATGAGTATTAAAAATTCTTAAATCGGTAATAAAATTTAGCAAATAATGTTTTTCTTATTTTTGTAGAATTCTAGCGCTCCCTTACATACAAACCTAAAATATTGTTCTAATAGTCTGAGTTATACAACAGAATTAAATCAAGTATAAAATATATTAGAAAACTGCTTTACAAAATTTTATTTCAAGTTTAATATGGTTTATTATAGTATAATTTTATTTTCAGAACATTTTCTATCATTTAAGTCAATTTTTATCTGTTAATAAAATATAAAATCTAAAATGTATGGTCATCGTATTATCATTACACTTGTATCCCCCTTAAACCGATTGAAAGAAGTGCTTACTAAATAGGTATTAGAATTTATTTACATCTAAGCTATCCTTACTAATTTAAAATAATTTCTTTCATTACATTTTATGTAACATTCTGCCTTTGTCACCTAATATGCTTATAAGTATGACTCCCTCTACTCATATTTATATAAAAGCAGACTTATATTTTAAACTTAAACAAACATCTGTGCATGAAATTATATTTTCTATTTTTGCGAAAATTTACTGATAAATCTGAAGGTTTGGCAACGCCGGCTGTTCGGACTCTGTCGCCGCTCGTCTGTTTTTTCACAGCCCGCTTGATATAACAACCTGTAATCTGCTTACGGGCGGGCAGTACTCAAAAAGTTGCATGTGTGGAGGTTTGAAACTACGAAGCTGGTTTGTTTTTGTCGACCAACGTATTCTCGGCGGGTCGATTTCGCTTTACGCGCTGGACAAATGAATGACGACAACGTGCAAATCATATGTCGCCTACTCGATGTCGGATAGTATTTTGTTTTGAAAAAAGTGGCGCACTTGTTTAATATTTAATGACTGTGAAGATTCGAAATACCTATGAAGATGTGTACAAATTATTCGTGTATCTGTGATATTTAATATTAAAGTGACATTACTTAATTATTTATTTTTGTTTGTGATATTAAATTGTAAAAATGATGATGCAGCCTACTAAGAGAAATGGCAAAAGAAGAGTTAAAAAAACAAATGGTATGTCACAGTTTTTGATAATTCTATAGCAAATTAAAAAGTATTTTTGTTTACTTCATAATAAGTAATTTGATTAAACTACGGACAACGCCAATGACTCGTTATATTTTTTCATTTTTAAAAAAATAAAATTACTCTATATTGACATTATTATGACATGACTCAATTGACTCAATATGTTTTTTACTTCTTAGGTACTTAGAATAACTAAATAAAATGACCGTGTATTTGTATCCAATAAATAAAATATGTAAACAACGTATACAATAATACGTACTGTGCGGTCCATATGTATGAAATAAACCAATTTTTAGCGTTATTATATACTTTTTGGAAAAACCCTGAAACAAGTCGATTTCTTTTCTTAATTTGACAATTTTTAGTATGAAAATATTACCCTCCTCTTGCACCCCCTCTGAAATATGAGTAGCCTCGGGAACATAATTTAAAAAACATATTGCTAAAGAGATAATTAAAATCCCATTCAAACAAGATGCCACACGATCCCTTTTTTTATTTAAAATATCCGGGGGTGTTCATAATTTAGAGGGAGTGCGCGAAGGGGGTAATATTTTCGTATTATAACTTATTTATTTTGTCAAATTAAGAATAGAAATCGACCTGTTTCAAGTCTTTTCCAAAATACAGAATAACAACTCTAAAAATGAATGTATTCCATACACATGGACCGCACTAACATACAATATACTTACATGTTTTGAAAATATGTAAACTTCAAAAACAAAATTGGAACTAAAATTTGGAACAAAATAGTAAACAAAAATTGATTGTAGGTTTAACATAGATAATCGGTAATTTAAATTTGTAATTAATTATTTAAACAATACAGTACCTAGGAGGGTAATCTGAAATGTAAGGAAAATTACCGAATAGTTGAGTTGTTGTTAATATTGCTGTTTTGAAAAACAAAAACCCAAATCCGAGCCCAAATCATTAAAATGAAAAGACTGCTTAGGTTTAGACTAAACAGACAAAAATAAGTTGCTGTTGTGTTTTTGTTTTCTATCATTTTAAATCAGAGAAACAGTTGTAGTTTGGTTTTTCAGTTCTGTCAACTACTTGTTAAATTCTTATTACAACCGTCCGACTCTGAATGTTAACAGAAACTAAAAAAAAAACACAACTCAGTGTTTACACACTAAGCCAACTAAGTTGCAATACACGTAGCAACTCTTTGAAAGTGTACCGCTTTATTCGGGAAAAGAAAAACACAACAGCAACTGTTGGAAAACTAGGAGTAGCAAAAAGTTGCGGTTTTGTTTTATTTCCAACTTGAGTTGCCGTTTTGTCGGTTTGGTGTAAAACCGCCTATAGAGCGTACCATTTACCTATTTATGTTATCCACTGCTATCATAATATTATTACTCGTGGAATAAAAATATCGAAAAGTATGTTTTAATAAATGAGAAAATTATTCAATAATTTTGTCCACGAACATAGATTATATCGTTAATTTAACAGTAACGGAAAATTTAAAACTAACTTAAACATAAATTACTTTAAATAATACACCAGCTGATAGGTAGGCACTTAGGTATATTTTGTTATACATAGATAAATTTGGATATAAATAATTCCTTTCTCAAGCAGCATTAGGTACCTACCTAATAATGGATAAAAAAAGCCTCAATTGCAATAGTGAAAATCGTTTTACGCCAAGTACATACCTAACAGTACATAGGTACTTATAAGCACAAATTAGTTTTAATTAAACATAAATAACATGCTTTGTTATTTAATATTATTAAACGTGGCACAATATGATAGTTTCCTAGAAACCGATAACATTACTTTTTATTTAAACCATAAAATTTAGTTTATAATTAACAATTAACTTAGATACTATATGTCCATATGGTTAGGACCATAGTAAGACTTTTTAATCATGATGCTAATAAGAAGGCAGAATGGTACTTACTGTAAATAGAAATAGCGGACGTCCGCAATAGATCTCAAAATATCTAAAATATGCCCGTTAAGGATTGTTCGAAAGCCCTAACGGAGTTGGGTAGTCGAATTAGATTAACCCTATGCTGGGTTATACTTATATGACATAAGGTCAATGAAGCCCGAGAGCAAGTCTCATAGGTCCAGAACCCTTCTGCGGTGTCACGGTGACATTTCTCAGACCATACAGATAGCAGCAGTGTATGATGACACATATTATGTGGAATGGTGGAATATAACTCACCTGGACAGAGACAGTCAAGAATAGCGTAATTTACAGGACATCGTAGACTTAACAAACATGCAAACCATTATTGGTCTGACAGAATAAACTTTCGATTCAGTAAGAACAAGAAAGTATATCGTGACAGAGATTAGAAATGAGAACCCAGAACAAATGCCTAGATAAGCAAAGAGGAACAACTTCCTAGAATACTTTGAAGTTATTTTTTAAATAATTCGCTTTTGGGGGTAGACAAACGAAACTTATGATTGGACAGACGTGGACAAATGAATGCCACTTTGAAATTAATAAAAACTATTTTCAGGCGACTTTCATAAAAACATGACGTTTTACCGATACGGATTAACATCCCTAATAGTATATTACGTACCAAGAGTTGTAAGTAACCCATTACGCACGAAGCCGCGCAGCGGCGAGTGTGTAAATTTCACGAGTGCGTAATGGGCTGACAACTCGTGTAACGTATTATACTTTTTCTACGCCCACTTAAAACATTCTCAAATCCATAACTTTTCGATAAGTAATTTCGTACCTTTGGATTTTAGCGGTAACAAATTATGTGTGGCAGCTTGAGCTTTTTCTAAAATCTCCGGTGGAGTGCTTATAATCACTTTCACTGATAACAAACATATTCCTAGGTAAAGTTGAGAAAATGTTCGGATACAATCATATTTTGTTACAAAAATTGACAATATAAATGGCATGACGTTTATTTCCATAGCTTGCTAAGAAAACGCAACATATTTTCTGAAAATATGTAAAGTAATTAAAGTTTTCTTATCAAAACACACGTTTATGTTATGAGATCTCATTACGTGCATGTTATTGTTAAATGTAATTTACATGTTGATAGTGCGATTTTTAACGTTTACTGACATGGGCGTAGAAAAAAGTTTTTGTTTTTATGAAAATAGACCAAATTAAGTAGCACGTAGACAAAAATTTGATTGCAATTTGATTAAACCAATAAATTTAAGTTTTCTTATCAAAATGCACGTGTATGTTATGAGTACTCATTACGTGCATGTTATTGTTAAATGTCATTTACAAGAAATGTTGATAGTGCGATTTTTAACGTTTACTGACATGAGCGTAGAAAAAGTATTTTTTATAAAAACAAGTTCTGCTTATTATACTTATTGTTAGTAATTCTGAAAAAAATAGGGTTTTTATTCGATAAATAAAAATTCTTTCATTTAAGCCTATTTTCAGAACAAGAATGTAAAAAACGCAGCGTAGTGACGCGGCAGCAACCGCCCCACCTACACCCACTCGAAAACGGTGGCAATTAAAATTTTAAACAATAGTTTAAAATCCAAAATTTTATTATGTACATGACTATCCACTTAAGCTAGATCCCAGACAAAACAAAAATTATACTTTTCCTAAAATTTCTCCAAAAATTCTAGATGGAAAACTTTATTAGACAAATTTTCTTCTCCAAATATAAATATTAGAAATATACCAAAAGTATAAAAAAAGTTTCTCTGACTGTACTCAAAAATGTAATCAGCTCTTCAGGGGCCCCTGGAAAACCTATTTTCCAAATCCCATAGAAATCAGCCGGGTAATTTGGGCTGTATCGTGCTAACAAAAAACGTCACACACACGTATATTCGGACATTATTTACAAACATGTTTTTTGGGGTTCCTAGGACCCCAAAACGTAAAAACCAGGTTTTACCTCAAATTAAAATTTGAGTGTTTGCAATAACCTCCCCATTTTCATGGAGCCTACGCCACTGCTACTAACAGCTCTTTTAATATACACTGTGGAACAGCCAAATGGAATAAATTCGGTAATAAATAAATGGGGCATGTTCGGAAAAACGCTCGGACACGTCGATTGGTATTTTTAGTTGCGCATTTTTTTTAACAAAAACTTTTTATACAGGGTGTGTCCTGTAACAGTGGCCAATACCAAATTTCTTATTCTAAATAAAACACCCTATATATTTTTCAATTTTTGGATATTTCAGAAAATTCAAGATATGTATGTACTATGTCCTATACCTAACTATTTCAGAAATATTAAATATTTTTCCATTTATTTCAAAAATTAACATTAACAAAATAAAGTTGCTTGATCACAGAAATTCGCTGCAACACACTCAAAAACTAATAAGTAAAACGGTTTTATTTCTTGATAATGTAACAAACATCTCAATGTAGGAGATGTTCAAAATGCTCGCAGCGAACCTCTTGGCAACATCCTAATCTGCAATAAGAATGTCTTTTAACGTTACTCAACATCTCAGGGTAGCTATTCTTGAATTCGAGGGAATAGAAAACCGGTTTTGCCTCTTTATCTGCAACGCGCAAAATTTGTATTTTTGTCTTATTCTTCCCTCAAAATTTCTAGTCCCTGATATTCAAGAATAGATACCCAGGAGTGATCTAATCGTAAGCGTTATTCGTCTTCTTAAGTCAGCTAGGTTTTAATATTTCCAAAACAGTAAAGTAAAGGACATAGTACACAAAAAGGTGTCTAGAATTTTCTGAAGAATCTTTTCACCTCTGAGTAAAGTTTAAAGTAACTACTTGCTGATTAAACTATAGGGCTATTGTTTTTAATCTGTCAAGTAAACTTACATATAACTTTACTCACAGGTGAAAAAATCGACCCTTAGCCACAACATTTAGCTGTGGCACTTGACAAACTTTTTTTTCTATTATTTGTGTTAGTTGTTTTTTCAGGAAATGTATGATAGTGCGTACACCTAAGAGGTGGGCGAAGTTATAAAATTTGCCCCTGTCAGCATCTCATTCTTTTCGTAGGTACACCAATCATTAAAGTACAGGAAATATTTTATTTCCAATGATAAATAAGGATAGTTGAATAAAATGTATGCAAGCCTGTACTTGAAAATGTATTTCTGGACTGAACTACTATTTGACCGGTGATGCGTTTACGCAACACTTAACTTTGAACTTGATTAGCTATATATAATAAATTGAAAATTTGTATGAAAGCGTTTATTTTTATCATTTTATTTAGTAAGGAATAGAAGAAAATATTTTAAATTTGTTTAAAATGAAAGGCATGCCTATTTAAAAATTGCTTGTCCAACAACGTAAAACGAAACATTTTTTCTAGACCTACATGGATATTAGCGTATCTACGCACAGACTACAAAACGAAAAAGTATGTCATTGCGTTCAACTGAGCGAATATATTTCATATCCATTCTCGATAGTGAGAACACTGCAAAAACATAAAATCCACCAATCACAGTTCATATTTTGATCAACCGACTGCTATTATTTTTAAAATTTTATATTAGTGACAATCCTGTCAAACTAATTGTCAGTATATTTTATAATTATTAATATTAAATATACATTAAAATGAGTTATTTTTGTGTAGAATCGATAAATAATCGTAAATAATAGCATTTCTATTTTTATTTGTACCATATTTTGAAAAAAAAATTAAATTTTAATCGAACTATATGAAACTATTTTAATTACGAGAAAACCAAAATCGTAAAAGGGGTCGTAGAGGCATGGACAGAGTGCTTGACTTCCACGCGATAATCCGGGGATCGATTTTCGGCTAGAGACTATTTTTTTTTTCATATTTTTTATTTTAAAAATCAGTAAAATTCATAATTATTATTTTGTCTTAATAACCTAAAATATTTTTTTAATTTGTAAATTTTTGTTATTGGGTCGTAGAAAAATATACTATACAACTCGAGCGGATTGTCCACATCGCTCTCAGACCATTGAGCACTTCGCCTACGGCGTCGTGCTCAAATTTTGTCTTCGTGTGATATGGCCATCATATCCACTCTTGTTGCACAAACTATTATAATATAAAAAAAAATTAACGTTTTTTAGTTCGCTGGAATTCTTATTATATTGAAAAAAATTAGATCTTGTCATAAATATATAATAATGATATTTTAAAAGAATATAATTTAAGGTGTTGCGTAAACCTATCACCGGTCAAAGATTGGTTAAATAAATCTCCAACCAGTGATGAAATTCGTGGAACTCTTTACGTTTATGTTAACTGTCTAGTTGAACTAATTCAATAAATTTGTACGTTTTTCTGAGAGATGTAACTTGAAGAAATCTAATAAATCTCGAAAATCTGCAAACAATTTTTTTTAATGAATTGGTGTGCTTTTCTCGAGGATTTTCTCCGCTTGCAGAAAGAACATTTAAAAGTCGTTCGCCCTATATGAATGAGATAAACGGAATGGTCGCCACGCGAAGATCGAGAGACACAAAAAGGCTAATAAAAAGTATTCAACTGGGCATTTCTTATTCTATTTATAAATATATATGGTGGCGAATCGCAGGTGCCCACGATTATTTCTGTACGATGGCGATGCTAGTTATGTCATCTTTTTCGTATGTCTCTTACCGTAGCGAGCTAGACAGCCAGACGATATACAAATAATAATAATTGTTAGATCAGACGGATCTATTTTCAAATTCGTACCAGACGGTAGAATACTCATAGCAAAAATACTGTGCAGACGACAGTTATTATTTGAAATATTGTTGTATCTTCACTGTCTTTTCTTATTATTAATGCGAAATAATAAAATACATGCATAGGGTTTTAACTCGTTTTAATTACCGATTTTCTTAAAGAACTTGTTTTGCATGATTGTTTCATTGAAGTGAAATACAATGTAGAAATAAAATAAGTTTCTAGATTCCAGGTACAACTATATTAAAGTAACCTATGATTTATAAAAACGTTTAAGAAATGTAGATACATAGGTACTTATTTCTGAAATACCTAACTACCAACTTTAATTTAAAAGTCGTATATTTTCTTAGATATGAAATGTCCCTGTTTTTTCTAGCTTTTTCAGGGGAGAAAAAACCTTAACTAAAACGCGACAAATCCTCAACCATTTCCCATTACCGATTCCAAATTAAGTCACAATTCCTCAATAATACCGAACAGGTAAGGAGTAAGGGCAGATATATTTTCCAAACTGGAAGTCAGACGACTTATTGTAGGCGGATTTATCCTCCTTGGTTTCGACCTGCACGAAAAGTCCTTATAGGACCCGGTAGTGTGAATTACAATTAGGAGATTTGACATGTATTTAACACTTTTATTGTAAATAAAATCTTTGTTATGTTATGAAATGTCCAAAATTGTTATTTCTTTCAAAGAGCATCGCTTGTAACATTTATTAGTGGCAAAAATAAGTGAAATTATAGAAACATTGAATTACATGCGTTCTAATACTTGAAGATGGAATATGTCGATATAGACTTAGATTCAGATTTAAAATTTTAAGAAGCTTATCCGGCCTTATTGGGCCTCATTAACTCACCGTTGACTAATCAGTACCGGCCTACTAAGTCGTTCATAATTATTATCACTAATGAATTAAATAAAAATTATAGAATAAATAATATCTGTTATTAAAAAAAGGAAAAATAATTCCAAATTCAAATGTGACCAAGATGTAAATTAAAGTAAAATAATAAAAACTCACAGCCATGTGTCACAACACGAGCGAACATTTTCTTCCGGGAAACCATTAGGTACCTACTTCTTTAGCTAATACCACAACAGACATTGAATTATTTTCAAAGAAAAACAACAGTGATCGAAAATTATTTTTATTATTTTTGCTTCCTAAGGAAAACATCATACTTAGACCGGTTTCGTTCTTATTAGAACCCATCAGCAAGAACTGTACTGCAAGCGAGCTTTGATTTTGCTTACTAAGAATGCTATGGCAAACAAGAAAAACAGTGTCTCTTCCCCGCATAAGCATAGTCTGCTTCAGGGATAAAAATTCACTCGTAAGGGAGCGAATTGAAGGATGAGTATTATTATATTTTTAGAGATTGGAATCAAGAATGTCTATTTCTTGCTGTCCCAATAGGTTTTCCTTAGTAGGCAGAATCAAAGTTAGAGTGTTAAAAATAATGTTCTATCTCTGCTGTTTTTCTTTAGGTATAATTCAATGTCTGTTATTAGCCCAAGAGCCCACTGCAAATTTTTACCGTCATCTGATAACGAAATGAAATATATCCCAAAAACATGGAAAAACATTGTACTTTACCAAATGGCACCTGTGCCAATCCCAATCCTGAGCAAAGTGGCTTAAAAAAATTAATTTATATTAAAAAAATCACACATTAATAATTCAGGTTTAAAAGCTAGGTTCACAATGAATTAGGATTGTAATTTTCAGAGAAAACACAATTGTCGCTGTCATGTCTTATGTGATTTTTTGAATATAAAATAATTTTTTTTAACCACTTTGCTCAGGATAGGGATTGGCACAGGTGCAATTTGGTAAAGTACAATGTGGTTACATGCCTTTGGAGCATCAGATGACAGTCGAAATTTGCAGTGGGCTCTCATACTATATGGTATTAGCCAAATCAGTAGTCGCACGTATTATTGTGACACATAGTTTTGAGTTTTTATTGTTTTTTCTTTATTTTATATATATTATTACTCAATAGTTCTGTTAAATTCAGTTGTCAACTTGTCAATTTTTTGTGCAATGGATAAAGAATATAACTGTCACCTACAACCACAAGTATGTATAGCATTGATTTGTTTAAATCGTTCTATTAAGTTAATTTTAGATAAAGTATGCTATTTTACTGGCATATGATTACATCACTCGCTTATGGCTCGATCTGCAAATTTAGCCTTTTGGGTAATATAGGCATAATTATAGGTACACTTGTTTAATAAATATTATAACTACTATTCTATTTCAATATTTCAATGTCGTCTAATTAAATTTACGAAATTAAATTAAATGAGAATTAATAAAACTTACTTAATTTCATATCGTTCATTTTTAAAAGAAATCAAATTTGCATATATATTATTCTCTTTATTGAAGTAGGTATTTTTTTTCCTTGCATTAATTGACGTCTATGTATCTTATCATTGAAATAAAATATACATTGAAACATCAATTAAATACATGCCTAATGACAACTGTGATCATCAACATGTATTTCCTTTTTTTTGTTACAATCTGACACGATTCTAGTATTAGTGTAATTATGGCGAATCGGTCATAATTATCAGCTAGACTCTCTCTGCCTTTCACAGCAACTCAAGAAAAGCTCAACCTTCATTCATATTTGATTACCGACAGTTTTTTAGTCATAAAACAAAATAACTTTGTATCATGATTTTAGAATTTATGATAATCCAACTAAAAAAAAGTTAAATCCTTGGTTAAATCATACAATATTCTTCCCTAATTTTTTTAACGAATTTCTCTATTTTTATATTTCAGTCTACAGATTTCAATATCTTTATTACTTTTAAGATAAAATATAATTTAGTCTAAGAAGTAGCTCTCCTGTGTATCTTACTTGATTTTTCTTCTCCAAGTGCAACACACTATCTTCTAGCCTACAGTACCCGGTTCATCATAATCTTACTAGTACTAGTGTAGTATTACTCCTATGAACTATCTGACATGTGGAGGTTCTGGTGATTTATCCAACCCAAGTTCAACCATTTGTTTGCCATCCACCGATCCTGATCTTTTTGTGACATCACATAATAGTTCTGACCCTTTCCTCTCGTTCATGTCGTTTACAAACTAAATAGTTTTGAAACCCCTCATTATTTGGTAGGATTAAGAAAGATAACTTCTAGGACAGCTGTTGGATTCGTTACCTTGCCATGTCACTCATATACATGCTTGTCTTTGAATCATATTGTCGAATGATATCAGCTTGTTGAGTCTTTAGCTGCTATCAGACTATTCAAACGATACTATTTACTCATACTGTTAGACAGCAGGCTGCAAACAGCAAGCCAAGAGCCATCTTATGCAATAAAAGAAAATAGAAAACCATGATTTATTTATTACTTGACTTTTTATGAATCTGGTATATAGTATATACCCATAAAGACATATTTTTCTCTATCATGGTACAACTGTGTACCCCAAAAAACATACATAAATATAAGAGTGAGTCTATTTATATTGAACTTAGTATTAGAATAGTAATTAGCATAAGCCGAACAAAATATCCCAAACTCTATTTTTAGTCGATTTATTATTAATAATAACGTAACGGCGCCATTTATACTCCACCTAGTAATAGCATTATTATTAAGGATATTCGGATATTCAACTCTCACAGCCTAAACTTATGTAAAATTGATAATCTGTGCATGCACGAACATCTTATTTTATATGATTGTGCTGTCAATAAAATGTATGGCTACAGAGGTCAGTAAGAGGCCAGTTGAATTCTTGAGTTTATTTTATTTATTAATATAAATTATTAAAAAAAAAAATTAATGGATTTGTGTCTCTAATTTCTATAAGATAATAAAAATGTAATTTTGATTTTATTTTTCTCAAAAATGAAGAATCGCCGGATAATAATAATAATAATAATAATGAATAAGCAACAATATTAATCAATGTTTATAAAAGTGAATGTTTAATGATGAAACCTGACTGTTTTTCGCATGTTCAAGCCAATCGGCCTACGTTTGTTATACTACAATATTTTAAAAATATAACAGAAAATAACTGTCTCGTTAATAATAGTTCAAATGTTCCGATTTTAGATACTACTTAATTTTTTTGACCAATTCATTATTATTTATTCCATCTCGAAGATTTCTGATAAATGAGTTTATTTAATATTGTACGCCTAACTTTTGCCCACGTATACCTACAAATCGAGTTTCTTTTTCTCAAAGAGAGATTGAGCGTGGTGAATGTAAGTTTCAAGAGGAACGGAAAGGTTTCTGCAAAACAATAATTAACGTGGACTTCATGTGTATTAGATACATATTGAGTTACAGAATTATAAATAAAAACCTCGATAAAAACCTTTTCTAGTGAAATAGTAATATATCTATTATGGAACATTATTTGAAACAAATTATTACACAGTATCCGCTCAAAATATTTATACGAGGGTTGTCACAAAAGTAATCCACAGCGCTATCTAACGGGCGTTGTAGTGTGTAGATTGACGTCTTAAGAACACGTGATATATGATAATAAGATTCGTTTAAACTAGGGTTGCCACGTTTTTGAAAAGTGAATAAAGGACTATGATGCTGATAGGGGATCCGGTATACAAAAGGTCCTCATCCTCTTAATGATCTTCAAAAAAAAGGGCGACGAATTTGTAAAAAAAGTCCTCGTCCTTCTACCGAGCTTCTAAGAAAAAGCTTCGCACCTTGTATATTTTTGTACCAGCCAGGTCCCTTTCAATGATATTAAAGAGTAAAATAGGCCATATGCCGTAAAAAAGGACATTTTAAGCTTTAAAAAGTCGCAAGGACATTTTGCTTGAGAAAAGGACTGTCCTTTTCAAAAAAGGACAGGTGGCAACTCTAGTTTAAAGGGAACATTTTAAAAATTCGAAAAAAAACAACGAGAAGCAATAGAGCAACGTGTGTATATTCGCAAAAAAACAGTGCGCGGTAAAAAAATGCTCGAAATTTACACCGCGTTAAAAAAGCGTGTTTGCTATGAATCGTACCACAGTAGTACAGAGGTAGGCTCACGAAGTTTCGAGACGGTCGAACAAGCATCAGAAGACGATCCGTGCGCCTGTAAAGATGCCATTACACGGCGTGTGGAGTGCCGCGCCCGGCGCGTGGGGTGTCGTTCCACGCGCCATGAGAATGGTCCGGCGGGTCGATCTCCGCGCGGCGTGCCATGCCATGTCCCGTCTATTATCGGTAAAATTTGCACACTTCAAACGAAAAGTCGACGAGGGGACATATTCAAATGAAGACCCGCGCGGCTCGAAGCTTGACAATCCACACGCCGTGTGATCGCGATCGCCCAAACTCGCATCGGCGCGGCACTCCACGCGGCATTTCACACGCCGTGTAATGGCATCTTAACAGCAACACAGTGTTGCGAACCTTGAAGTAAGATTTTTCCCTCCACATACCTTCAAAATTCCCATTTCCCGGACCTTTGTGAAATTTCTAAACAAAAAAGTCCTCATCTTATAAACCAGGCCCTGTCGAGCATCTAAAAAAAAAAAAAGGTCCTCTGATTTTAATACCAAAAATACAAGTCTGCATCATAAATCTTTTAAAAATACGTCAAACAATTAACAAATTTTATTTTATTTTTAAAATCATACATTTTTCATATTGTAGACTAGTAAAAAATTCCCGTTTTTAGTTAACTTTTTCATTTTTTTCCCTTTTGTGTTAAAAATTCCCGCTAAACAGGAAATTTCTCTCCGGTTGGCAACATTGCAGCAACAGCTGACGAAAACAACACAAACCTTTAATCATTGCAATGTTGTTCTACGAACACAGGAGCGTATTACAAAAACTTTCTTTAGAATTTCTTGCGCCCAAAAATCCGTAAACTGTCTCCAGGGTATCTATTTTTAAATCTCTGGGAGTAGAAATTTTGAGGAAAGAATGAGACAAAAATACAAATTTTGTGCATTGCAGATAAAGAGGAAAACCGGTTTTTTTATTCCCTCGAATTCAAGAATAGCTACCCTAGAATGTTGCAAAGTGATGTGTTGATTTTGTACGATAATGCGCACCCGCACATCGGTGCACAGATCATCGAACTTCTTTAAAAATACAACTGAAAACAGCTCTGCCATTCGGCTTATAGTCCTGATCTGAGCTCACCTGACTTCGATCTCTTCTCCAAGCTGAAGAAATCCCTTCGGGTGTTGCGTTTTCTGACGCTGGAAAAGTTTCGAAGAGAAGTTACCCGAATAATAGACTGAGTGCTCAGAGCTAGCGGCCGTAAGGTGGTACGATCGTATCTTCGGCTGGAATTTTGTGAAGTGGTTGGCGGGGCCATCAGGACGTGTAATCTGCAAGGATTTAGTTTAAAACCCTTGCAAACGAGACGTCAGACAACTCAAAGTTGTATATTAGCTAACTCACTTGGCATGAGCTAACCAGTTTGTTAAGCCATTGAACTATGCAGTCAATTTGAATTTCACGATACGACGAATGAAATCTTTTTTTAATTTTTGAAAAAATATAAAAATTGAAAAAAATATATAGGGAGAGTCTGGAACAGTGGCCATCTTTATAATAAGCGATTTTTAGAGATTCTAATATCAGTAGATAACAAACACTATATATTTACCACTATAGCATTACACTCTTGAATTAAAAAAAAAAATAGTAACAAAAATTTTGTAATTTAAACAGTTGAAGTAAAATGGCCACTGTACCTACATAAAGGTACAGTGATCATGAGAGGATGGTACAGTGGCCGCTGCTAGTATTGTACCAATTAAAATAAGTAGATAATTTTAAAATAACGCTTTATTTTAATTTTTCAAACTAAAAATGTAACTAAAATATATTTTCTAAAAAAAAACTTATTCACTAGGACATTTCCAAAATTTAAAATAATTTGGTGTTAGTTTCGATGCCCCTTCCAAAATTGGTGCATCTCAAGTTCGAATCCCACCGTTGGCCGGGATTTTATTTATTTAAAATTAATTCTGATGCCTTGGTAGGATTTCCTACTCAACCATTCACTGTTTGTTCTAATTAACAGTGCTGTTCCTAAAGTGGCGCTGGGAAACAGTAACAAAGCCTAGACAGAACACGAGGCTAATAACCTTAGTAGTTGATGCCGATGACACCAAAATTAAATAAAAAAATATATTAAACAATATTACATATTTTTTTTTCAATTTTCAATTTTTTTCCAAAATAAAAAAAAAAATAAATCGTGAATTGAACCGGGTTGCGAATTGCAAATTTGACTGCATGTTTAATGCAACAAACTGAACTAACAAATCATATTATAAATTTCAACAAAAAAAATACAACTTTCAGTCGTCTGACGTCTCGTTTGCAGGGGTTTTAAACCAAATCCTTGCAGATGATAATTCTTAATGGTCCCGCCTACCACTTCATAAAATTCCTACAGGTGGTACAATCGTGCTACTATGCGGCCGCTAGCTCATGGACTATAAGACCAGAAAACTAAATGGAATCCAAGCACTTCAATGCCGCTGACAAGTGTGCACTAATGAGGAAGGTGTTTATTTTGAAGGCATGTAATCACTCGTATATCCTTCAATAAATATTTTTCGAATTAGAACTAACTTTTTTCGAATTAGAACTAACTGTGCATTATTTTTGGGACAGCTCTCGTAATTTAAAAAATAAAAAATCAGCAATTATGTTGTGTTTTTAGTTGGTCCTTCATTTTTAGAAACACTAAAAACGATATTAAACCCGGGCAGCGGACCTGCAATTATTATCTAATATTGGTATTTAATATTGCCCAGGGCTATTTGGGGCTCCCAAATTATATAAGATATTCTTCTCACAAAATATTTTTCCAACTTTTTTCCACTTTTGTCAGTTCAAGTGTCAGTCAGTTAAAAAAAATCAGATTTCCCAATTTTTGCAACCATCGGATGCATCGGAAATTATAGTAATAATTGAGCGTAAAATCTTCAAATAAAATTTAACATAATTTTTTTATGTTATGGGCTTTAATAAATAAAGTTTTATAGTAATAGTTCAGCGTAAAATCTTGAAACAAAATTTAACATATTTTTTTTAATAAATAAAGTTTTTTATGATATTTTTTGTTTACCAATTTTTTTATAGAAAGTTTGCGGGCCCAAGGAAATTCGTGCGGGGGGGGGGAGAAACTTGGCACGCACCTGGTTATTTACTTAAATTATACAGTGTGTCGCATTTAATAAACTCAGCCTACTACGACCTCAAAAACAGAACCATTTCTCGATATTTTGATATCGAAAAAAAGTTATTAGGTTTAGTTTTTTTAGAATTCAAGTTTATTGTCAAAAAAATTTTGATTTCTTATTTAATACAATTATGTACCGAAATTGACATATATTTTAATATTTAGTATCCATAACAAATTGAAAACTTGTGTATGCAGACAAAGCAAAAATAATGAAAACTTTCTAAATTCAATTTTTCTTGTAAAACTTATCATTACGGGTTAACTGTTCGCATTTAAGTTGAATAACTCAATAATTTGTATGAGTGGGCATAAATTCAACACTTTACTCTTTAAAACGCTGTATTCATCATTATCTTCATTTGAAAAATATATTATTCGTCTTTACTTATTTAATTTTTTTTTTTTTCAGGTAAGTTACAATTTGCTTGGAATTGAAATAAACCGTAAGTAAAAGATTATTTTATACTGATGTACTGTCCGATAAAAATAAGAACACCGCTACGACCTAATTAATATTTCATACATATTTATAACTATTAATAAATAAAAAATAAGTTGTTTGGTTTAAAAAATAATTTTTTATTGCTATAATATTAACAGCACGTCACTAAACCTAATAGAAGGCGATCGCCAACGAGTGAATCCGCCAAGTGATAACATAGCTGTGCTCTTCTTGTTGACCACAGAAGAGTTACGATTGTTACCTTTTTAATCTTACAAGAAACAATGAAAGAAATCGTTTTTTATTGATTTTCCAAATATTCTCCTTTTACTTCTGCATATGTTCGAACCAATTTTCGAAACATTTCTTTCATTTTGGAAGTGGCATCTCTAAAACATGGTTTTTGAAGGCTTCAACAGCACAGAGCTAAGATATATAGAGGGAGCATGAGAGAGACAGACTTATTTATACGTATTCAATGTTAAGGGATGTTGCAAACATATCGTCAAATTTCAGGTTTTTTGTTTTGACGAAAATTTCCACTCGACATTTCCATTGCGACGTGTTCTTGAAAAAATAATTCTCAACTGTATTTGAGAATTGGATTTGACGGTTCTGTTTTCTGTTTGAACCACTGATTTTGTTAGACGTGCTATATAAAAAAAGCCCGTGAAGGATGATGCGACGTTTTCGGTTGTTTTCCTGATTTCATCAGTTCTTTATAGGAAACAAATTGTTGTATGTCATTCGGTATTAACTGTTCTTCGAGCCTTTAAACTTTTTTTTTTTTTGAGAGAGGGAAATGCCTTCTACCCCGGATTGAGCTTGGCTGCTGTGAAGTGTGGGACTCGCCTCTACGCCATACCCACTAAAACTTATGAACAACTTTTGTTGTATTCGGTTCATCTTGAAACAGTTTTTGATTGTTTTCTTAGTCCAGTTCACACGACAATATCTGAATTTCACTACCTGAAATATACTTTTTGCAGTTCCTGGTTCGAATTTTTTTGAGCATTTCCTTACACCATTTGACACAATCCTTTTTATGAGCTACTGCTAATTTATGCGGAATCCATCAGGAACAAATCTTTTTGACACCTAAATGTTCATGCAAAATCGAAAATATTGTATTCTTGGATATGTCTAAGGAAGCCTCTATCTCGGGGTGTCGCATGCCGATTCTCTTCAATCATATTTTGCACAACGACCAATTTTGTTCGACCTTCATAAAATTCATCACTGACGGAACGACCCATTATTATATGCAGAAGCACGACTACAACTATTTCTGCAAGTATTTTCTGATGGTTCTGTATTACCAAATATTGAACAAAGTAATTCAATGCACATTTTTTACTAAAAAACTTTTTTGTAATGTAACTCCTTCATCCACTTGCCCCTTCAATTAAAAAAAGATTTGATGCCATGCAAACAACACCTGACCAAACGTTTGTATTTCTAGACACCGTTACAGCGCCCTCTAGCGGAAAATAGATGCGCAGAAACATGCAATATTGTTTGACCTGTATTTCAAACAGTTTCTCCTACGTGGTCGATGGAAAATACTGATATCATATCTCAATAGCTCCATCTAAATAAATTGAAAATTTTCCACCACCACATAATATTTTGTTAATATATTTATTTATAAAGTCTAACCGATATCCCTATACCAAATTAATAGATAATTCAAATTCTGAAACATTCTCAAAACCACAAAGTTAATTTAATTCTCATCAGGTCATCCCATTTTTTACGATTCCAATTCTAAACATTTGAAAACCCCGTCTTATTGTGAAACTACCGAATCGAATGAGCCCCCATACATCTTTTTGATTTGTTCTGACAGTTCATTAGAATTGATCATCACGTTGAATAAAGGAAAGAAGATGGTACCTATATAAAGAATAAAAAATAAGCTAGACGCCACAGAATGTATTCGTACTGATTTTTTTTTATTGTGGTGGTACTCTCGAACGAAACCTTCTGGCTTAATTAAGTGTCAGAGCTACAAATGATTTAGGTTTGTACCCCGTGGTTCCATTAACCATTTTTGAGATAAGTGCCTCAGGGACGTATTCAATAGATATGGCGATAAAAACTTCCTTACTTCAAATTTATTACCTACACACTGTTAAAAAGGTAATATTAAGCTTGATACAAAGTCACTATAAAATTATATATTTTTTACTTTACATTTTCCAAATAAAACTTCTTTAATGTTTAACCTCTTTAATGGCGATGTGAACCTATATGTAACTGTAAAGTTGGGAGGGTGAACTAGACTCCACAGCACTTTGGCCTCATTAGACTCATTGTGCATCCTCGAGCAGCTTCGTTTTGGCGTGTCAGCTAATTTATTATTTTACAGTAAGTAGTATGTAACATCGCGCTAAGCGGTTGTCTCTTTTATATTGGTGTAATTCGGCCAATACTCTCCAAACACAGTTTGCCAAGTGGGCGAAAATGTCGAGAAGTCATGAACGACAGTTTATCTTCTTGTTCACTTTCCCTATACAGGGGCAACGGCCATTTGGAATAACTATCGTAACACGTAGGTTTCATTTCGTTATTACTAAACAATTCTTGGTTATTTCATCGGAGTAATGCTCTGGTGATATTACAGCCATAAGTTTCGTCCCATCTTCTATTGTTATTCGTTAAATTCTGTTACTGATGTCTTGACCTAGGGATATGGTCCAAATGGTTTTAGCTTATTTACCTTTCTAGCAATACGATTGCATTTTGTCTTATCATGGTCCGATGGTCCGCCTCGACTACAGAGTGACGTAATATCGCTGTTCCGATGAAACAATGACGCAAGTGTAAAATTATGACATTTTGACTTTAACATAAGTTTCCAAATTAGTCTTTAAACGCTATAACAACGGCGTACTTTTATATCCACTCGTGGCATAGAGTAGTTGCGTCAGTTTTCAAATTAAAACGTTTGCCCCTCCACCTTTGGAAAAACAATGACACATGAATCAGTTGTGTATGCAACTTTACGGGAGACGTTACTTACTCGGAGGTTAAATGACGTATTTGTTATTTAAGACAAGTTGTTTGCGATTAATGTGCCCAAATTTGGAAGTAATAATATTCGTTTTTCGTCTTTTTTGAAAAATTTTTAATTTTGCATTTGTATCATTGTTTTACGGGAACATCGACATATGTGTGGATAGTAGTGCGATGTGAGCCTATAACTAGAATGTGGGTTTACCTTATCGTTAAATAAAAACTACTTATCTATTTCCACAAAAAACGAATTATAAATTTCAATCAAATATTACTCACCAATTAATAAATATTTAGTATATAGTTCAATTTTTTAAATCGCACACCTTGTGAATTTTTTTGTTCTTTCCATAAATTTATATATAATATTTATCTCGTGAGTGGGAACAAATATACCTATCCTTATCTAATATGCTCATATTGGTTAATTTGCGCAAGAACGTTCATTAAATATTGATATCTGTTAAATTTTATTGTAGCTTGAGATTTATGAATCACATTAACTTCGAATTACTCAGAGTCAAGATGTCTGTAAAATTTTAACAGAACATCCAATATTTGACCAACATTATTGCAGCCACCGGCTGTAACTTCTGTGAAAAAAGATCCAGCTCTTTAATTAATAAAATTTTGGACTATAAACTGTTGCAGTAATACAAAGATTGAGTAATACCAGTTTCATTACTGCGCAAAAGAAGTATTGAGACAGAAGGTAAATGGAAAAACCATTGTCATATACTCAGACACTCAAGCGACGTTAAAAGCACTCAGTTCCGTGCAGGTACACTCAAAGCTTGTGTGGGACTGTTTGGAAGACCTAACAAAGCTGGGTAGTCAAAACAGACTAACCTTAGCCTGGGTACCAGGCCACAGGGGACATAAGGGCAATGAAGAGGCTGATTTACTAGCCCGAAGAAGGAGCCTCAAATGCTCTTATTGGCCCAGAACCCTTCTGTGGTGTAACAAAAACAACTATCAGAAAGAATATGCACAAAGCAGTGGATGTTCAAAAAATCTCAGGAGTGGTGGAAAAACTCACCAGGACAGAGTCAGGCCAAAGAGTTCTTGAAAGGACCATCGCCTAAACTCACCGAGCATCTACTAAGCCTTAATAGGAAAAATACTAGAGTACTAGTAGGTCTATTAACAGGGCATTGTAGGCTTAACAAACATATGTACAATATCGGTCTGACAGAAGAGACCTTGTGCCGATTCTGTCAAGAAGAGGAGGAAACGGCAGCACACGTATTGTGCTACTGCGAAGGTCTAGCAAGACCGAGACTCCTTACACTTGGAGAAGAAAAACCAAGGGCAACTAGCTATACCGGAGAACTACTTCCCAGTCTATGGAGTCTACTACAAAAGACCAAATTAGACAAGGTACTCTAAACAATGATTAAAGGATATCCACAATATATCTGAAAAGGTCGAGGTGGGGGAGGCCACATGGCCCATAGTCCTATTTAAATCTAATACCAGTTTTATTTGACTGCAAATATCCAAAAAATATGCCGAATTGCAAAAAATATAAGCACTAATTAATTTTCTATAAACCCGTTAAATTTAAGTTAAAATATTAGAGAAACCATTTTGGTTTTTAATTTTTTTGGGAGTCCGACTCTGTTAACTTCCATTTTTTACTCAGGCGCTTTTATTTTGGGATCGACCAGTAATTTGTTCCAATAACACGTTGTTTTTAGATTATTCTTCGTCTTTTGCCTTCACGGAAAGTTTTATAGCTGTAGAAAATAATTATAAGTCATCGAGATGGCTTGGTGTCATTTCCGAATTACTTTTTATAAATTATGTAAAACTAACCAAAAAATACCTACATAATTTTTGCGATTACCTACTAATATTGCCAGTTTTTTTAAATCTTTTAATTTATACTTTTTTTTTCTTCTCCACTGTATCTTATTCTGATCTCGTCATTCCCCTTTGCTTCATATCAAAGGTAAAAGTATCACACGGGGTTTCTTTAGTTTACACCGTACTTCTTATCTCACGTTGCGCGTTGCCAAAATTAGATCATTAATGACTTCTGCTTTTTAATTTAAACCTATCTAAATCTTAACTCAAAAACTAACAACTGAATTTAAAATAATGTAAAAAAGGTATACATTTAAATTACCTTTCAAACGGGTTGTTACTATCTATGTATTAAAATGAAGTAATCGGTTTTTTAGGGAGTGACTGAATTAGAAAATACCTAGTAAAGTTTTTTGTTGTTTTGAATTTCATATTTTATCTCATCCAGTTTTGCTGTGATAATATTTAAATTCTTTTATAATGAATAATAGACCATTTATTCGTTTTTATCTTCAGATACATGTCACCTCTTGTGTGTTCTATTAAGAAATTATTAATTAAAATGTACTTTTTAATAAACCATCTGGGGCGTGGTTTAAAACACAAGCTTTCTAACATTGCGTAGGCCGTACAATAAAGCATTCATAGTCATATACACCATATTACAACTTTGAAAAAAAAATCCCCACAATACATCATTGAAATCCAATTTAACAAATGAATTATTTATATATATGTAAATCAGCTTGCGATTGTTTGGAAAATATTATATTGATAATCGGGCCTTTATGACGCCAATCTGCTTATAACCTAACCTATAATTTCGATGCTTGAATTTATTATAATACACCAGTTGTCAAGCAAATCAGTTTCTAATAACATATAAATTTATGCAACAATGCTGCATATTGTTTTTAAATATTTTAGTTCATAGGAAAATATACTTAGTGGACAAAATAATAATTCAGTTGGACTGTCAATTTGTTCACAATAAACTAAAATAGAAATGATACAAAAATAAACGGTACATTAGTTCACATCTTTATTGGAAGTTAGTATAAAAGATTTAAGTACCTACTTTGTATTGGGAAAACACTACGAAATCACACTTAAATTAAGTAAAAAATAGTTTGATGGGTTTCAAACATTGTAAGTTTCCTAATGGCGACTTTATCATCTACTTTGAAACAGTAGGAGACTCTCGACAAAACTATGGTTGAGATGCCTTATCAACGACTTGTGAAACAACAGACTGGTTGTCGAGCACAGAGGAAGTAACTTTGCCTATGGAGGATGTACAGCTTTCCCGGCCAGAGAAAGAATATTTACAGATCTAAATTAACCATCTTAAATCTCTTTCAATAATTGGTACAAGTAAAATTGGCCCACAACTACAAACTATTGTCCGTGGAAAATCACAATTACATAAATATCATTAGTATTTTTTACAAGTGGACACCCCGTGGTTTCATTCGCGTTAATTTAGCTTTCCCGTTCCTGAGAGATTTTCAGGATTCCAAACATCGATATACATCTCTGTATCTGTAACGTGCATAGGGTGGGTTACCCCCACGGCACTTAGGCCTCATTAGGCTCATTGTGCATCCTCCCGAGATGATAGGCACCTTCTAGCTTGTGAGCCAGCCTAGAGATTTAATGTACAGATGCGCAGGATGTATCGATGTTTAAAAAATATCGATTTTTAGGTTTCGATTAACGATGTTTAACATCGATGTTTTTTAATTCGATGTTATTAGTTAACATCGAGTTTTTTTAATCCGATGTTATTTGTTAACATCGATTTTTCAATTAACATCGATGATTTTCTTTTCAATTTTTTTTGGTTTTTTGTTAAGCGTCACGTTTCTATTGATGGTTTGAGTTTCTTTTTTTTGCTCTTCAATGAACGCTTTTGGAAAACATCGATGTTTACAGACACATCGATGTATGGAAAAACAAACATCGATATTTAGAAAAATCGATATTTTCTTTTCCGATTTTTTTACATTATCGATAGTCTGTATTCGATGTATCATTTGATGTCAACATCGATGTTTTAAAAAATTTGCGCATCCCTAATTTAATGTAGTTGACAACGTCGCCAAGAGGTGCTTCTCTTATATCGGCCGGTGTTAGCCGATACTCGCCGAACACAAATCTTCTAATAAATGAGAGCGTCGAGCAATCGTAAAGGATATGCTCGATTGTCTCATCTTCTTGTTCGCACCCTCTGCAGAGTGCGGATTCTAACAGCCTCATGATATGAAGATGCTTTCGTACTTGGCAATGACCAGTCAGAATGCCTGTGACTAGGCGCAGGTTCTGTCTAGTCATAGTCAAGTATTTTTTTGCTGCAGTGTTGTCAAAATAACTTAAGAGTTTAGGATAGCTGTTAATTTTTGGTTTTTTGGTACCTAGACAACTGCACCGTATGTTAGCATAGGTCTTATGATAGCCGTGTAAGTCCATGCGACAACTCTGGTGGAGAAACCCCTGGTGCACCTTAGGTTCGGCGGCATTGTTCATGAACAATGTATGCTCTTTTAACTCTGTTTTCTAAATGTAAATTCCATGTTAACTTGCTGTCAAAGGTGAGACCTAGGTACTTCACCTCTGTTGCAAAGTTTAGTTTTGTGTTTAGGAGTTCTGGAGGTTTTAATTCCATTTTCATCCTTTTGCTTGTGAAAAGGACCATTTCTGTCTTCTTAGAATTGATAGACAGTGAATGGTCCTTGTACCACTATTCGATAATTTTTAGAGCAGAGTATGTTCTCAAATTCCCTGTTTGCAGAATTAGCAGGTCATCTGCATATGCTATTGTGTAGTGACTGTCATTATTAAGGCGGCTGATGAGGGTGTCGAGGACCATATTCCACAGTAGAGGTGATAGCACCCCTCCCTGTGGACATCCCTTCGCAACCAAACCTCTTATAGTCACATCTTCTACACTTATGTTTACTGCTCGCTTTAAGAGCATGTTATGTATCCACCCAATAACCATTTGTGGAATATTTATGTTGGTTAGTGAGTGTATTATCTTTGGGAAGGTGGTTTTATTAAAAGCACCTTCTATGTCTATGAAAACACCCAAGTCGAACTCTTTATTGTCCAGGGATCTTTCTATCCGGCCAGCAATTACTTGTATATACAGGGTTGGGATAAAGTATGGAACCAAGTAAATATCTTTAAAACGAAAAGGACGATATTTATGAAACTTCACAGACAAGTACAATGACGCATAACGCATCTGATGCCATATTTTTTGTTACTACTGTATTTTCGGTTTCACCGGAAATACCCTCAACTTTTTTAATTTAAAGGGGACACCCTGTATATTTTTGCAGATTATAAAAGATCTTATTATTCCGAATTCGTACGTAATTTGTCCAAAGTTACCCAATTTGACTGTATTACACTTTATATTTATATGCCTGCTTTACTTTTTTAATTACTGCCTATGTATAGAACTCCTTGATAAGGCTTGTTTAAAAAAATTGATTTAGACATTTAGTTGTAAAATATTACCCATCTTTATCATTTAAGCGACTGAAAAGTAAAAAAATTAAGTAAAATATCAAACTATTGCTTTCAAACAAAATTACTATTTTTAATAATTAAAACCTACGTAATTGTAATTTTATGGAAATTTTACCTGCGTTCATTTCTAACCGTGTGGATCCAATAAAAAAACCCACTAAAATAAAAAATACGGTTCTTTCTGGGTCTTTATCTAAATTGGAATGTAGGGCGATAAGAAGGACGTAAAATTTTCATCTTTATGAGCAAAAACCTTTTGCGGTATAGATTATTTTAATTGAATCGACAATTTTTTTTGACAACTTAATTATTTTCAGTTTACAGTTGGCGAACCGGATAATAAACTCATCAAACTATAAATCGTGTAACTTGTATTACCCTTTAAACTAGATCATGCACTATTTTAATTTATATGTTTTTTTTAATACATTTTTAAATAAAAGTTATTGTATTAATTTTTATTTTATTAATTTCTATTTTATTAATTTCATGTATTCAATAATACAAAACTGAAACTGTAAATTCCACAATTACCTTTTTATATTTTTTTTATGAGAATACACTGTGAATGATTGTTTATGCCTCCAAATAATCTATACCTAATTAAGACGGAATTATCTTCCTTCATTCATGAAATTGTTGTACAAATATCTACACCTGTTACTTAGTCATTCTTCTCTGGGTATAACCACAGTTGTAATGATAAATAATTAAATAAATAATAGACTGTTATAGAGAGGACCTTGAAAACTATTATTTTGCGGAATGGTCAACTTTGACGTAATCCGTCTTTCAACTATTTTTTAATTTTAACGCATACATAAATAATATTAGTAGCTATGAAAAACAAACAAGTAAAATTATTAAAGTAACACGTGTTTTAAGGCAATAACCCATGGTATATTTCACTTATCACAGTTAATGTTTTAAAAATGTTATCGCATAATAACGTAGTACTCGTAAACTTATTTGAGATTTCAAAGTGCTTTTCGTTTGTATTCTGACAATGGAATACTAGAGGAATAGGAGGCGAATCGACATAGCTGCCTGCACTCGTTGACGTTCCAAAATTTTAATATTTTTATAAAGGTGGAAACGCATTAGGCAATCGCGTTCCAGTCGCGCGCGCGGTGAAGTTCTTTCCCATATTTTATAACGCATGCATTTCCACTTGGTGTTCTCGCTCACATCGTGTTTTCCTTTTATCTTTTCTATAGAATCTCGGGAGACCGCGCGCACTCGCGACTAGCACAGACTGCGATGCGAGGGGACCGCTATTACCTAATGCGTGATCTATTATAAAATATGAGGTTTTACACAATTTTGTGAAAATAATAAGAATAAACTTGTTTATTACTAAATAAATCACCCAAAATACTTTAATTTTAATTGATTAATTATTTACTATCTAAAGGACATTTTTAGAAAAAATATTATTTAGACCCTTGCTCGACATATACGTTCTTATGAGTAGTTGGTTTTAAGAAATCATGTGAAATTTGGCAGTTAAAATGGTGTACAAAGTAAAACCAAATTGGACTTTTATTTTGCTTAGGGTAAAATACGTTTTGTGTGAATTAGGCATATACTTTTTGCAATAGTAACTTTCAGTCTAGTCTTTTTAGTAATAATGATGATTTTAACTTGTTTTTATGGATGAGTTCAAGTATGGCTAATGCGAAATTCGATACATTTATGTCGTGTTAAACGTTAATTAATTTGCCTTTATTTCCAACTGTTTGCTTTTGGTAGTTTATAATACGAGGGCTTTTCTCTTTCCTCTGTGCCTAGTAGGCGATGATATTTTTGCAACAAATTTGGTCTGACATTTGAATCTAGTTGTTCACAAGTGTCATTAGTGACAGTTGTCAAATATACCTGATTGTTCGCAAGTTTAAAATAATCCTTTCGCCGGTTAGCGATGAAAATAAAAAAGGAGCATTATTGGTCTGTGATTTTTTACAATTTCAATCGTAGATCAAACATTTAAGAATCCTCTAGGCGATCAATCGAGTGCTTGGTGACAAGTCGTGTTCCTTCGCTACCGTAAAGCGGTGGTACAATGAATTTTAACGTGGTCGACTTTCCTTAAAGGACGGTTTTCGAGCTCCTAAGCCAAAAACGGCAGTTACACAAAAAAATTGATCTTATTCGGAACCTGATTAAAGAAGACCGACACATTACTGTCAGCAATATTCAAGAAACTTTAAAGATTGGTGCGAAAGCAATTAACACTATTTTACACAAACATTTGAAAGTCCATAAGCTTTGTTCTCGGTGAATTCCCCAAATTTGACTTTAGCTCAAAAAGAAGACCTTGTGAGATGGTACAGATCTACACTAGATCATCATAGGTGAAGGTGATTAAACATGGGTATACTGGTATGATCCCGAAAAGAGAAACAATCGTCAGTTTGGGTCTTTGAGAATGAATCAACTCCAAGAAAAGTTTTGTTCGTGAAAAAATCGAAACAAAGCGAGGTTTTTTTTTATATTACTGGGCAATTCGATTACAAAACTGTATTGATGTTATGGGAGGTCACTTTGAACAACTTTTATAATTATGTTTTAATTGTTTTGTTTGTTTTTGAGTTTTTTCGTATTCACACATATTATTTATTATTGTTTATAAAGAGTATTTTATGAAAAACTAGTTTAATTTATCGAAATAACCATAATTTTCATTTATTGTTAAAAAATATCGATAAATATTAACTTTAGGTATAGGGAATGCTTTATAAAAATACAAGACTTGGAACAGATGATTTTACTGGTGATATAAAATATAGGGTGTCCCATTTAAATAAAACAAGAAAATCAAGGGTCTGAGTATTGAGTCTCCCTGTATACAAATAAACAGATAATAAAAATATAACTAAAAAAAAGTATAATACATCATATTATAAAATTCGTGTGTAATTGGCTGCTGGACGTTGAATTATGTACGATTCTCTCACGAAAATGTCAATTACTTGAAAAGTACCCTATATAACATAGACAAACCATATATTAGAAGAATGGAAAAAAGATGAGTAAACAGAATCTAAAATAATATACTGGGGTTATCAATAAAAGAAACATATGTTTGGTTCGTACACGAGCTATGCAACACCCTGTATACATCCCAATAATTTTAAAATGTTAACCTCAAACATGTCCATAATTTTCTTAATATCTCTTTCAACAAGGAAGATATCGAACTTTTCCACAAGATTGCTCCACCCTGTATATAGTACTTTATATAGTACTTTTTCACTCTAACACACCTCCAGGCATGCATGTCTCCATAATCGACCACTGAACGCGCTCTTTTTTGATAAAAATGACCCGAAACCTGAAAACCCATGTGCCGACCTTCTATGGCCCGTAGCGCAAAATCCTGACGGTAGATTTTTTTGTGCCCATTACCTTTTTTGTTCAGGATATTAAGATCTACATTTTCCACCAAAAATTAAACCTTGGGACTGAAACCATTTTTCCCTATAAAAAGTGCGGGGTCCTTTGCCGTTTTTAAATTGTGAACTTACGTCTATAATAATATTGAATCAGTTAGGCAGGTTTAATTAATTTTCATCACGTGTTACGCGCGTAGTTATTCTTACTGATTAGCTGTCATAACGGAAGCTCGGTATTATTACATGGCATTGTTCTCTATTTGAGCCTTGTCTACTGTCTACCTCCACCGATTCCACCAAAGTCAAAAATGTTTAATTAAAATTGAATTAAAAATTAATTCTAATGTTTTAACGGGTTTCATCGGGAAATAGTAACAAAATTGTGTTAAAGCCTTTGGCAAATATAAACTGCAATTTAAAGCAATTTTAACACAAAAAGTTATATTTCCAGGCAAAATAAAAATTGATTCAAAAAGATTATTTACATTTTTAAAATAATTTAATTGTGACTGATTGAATTTGAAATAATTAACTTTGATAGAAATACCATTAGTTAAATAAACTAAAATCAATTATTTTAAAAAAGTATACAAATTTAAAAGTTAAGATGAAGACAATATTTTGAATATTTAAATAATCCTTCTGTTCATATCGCTCAGTCAGTCATAAGAAAAATAATTATAGCGCACATACGTATGCTATTGTATACGACAAGGTCGTATCTTAAATCGTTTTAGTACCAAAATATTCATTCTAACACGCCAGGAGCTAAAAAGAGACAAAACACAGTATCAAGTACTTTAGTAAAAAGAGAAAAAAGATGTGGCTCAAGAGTGAAAAATACTATAAAAGGTCCACAAAATTACAGTGCACACGCCTCGTGGGCCGTAAATTAAAAGGAGGCACCAAGCTTAGATTATAGGCGATAAATGTGAGCAAGGGACTCGTTTTTTTGTCTGGCCTGTCTCTCTCGCTCTCTTTCACTCTTTATGTAAAACAGGACGAATTGGGTAGTGGGAAGTGGGGAAAAATGTAAACTTTAAAACTCCTATTGATTTTTGATTGTAAGAAAAGTTTTTCTCACAATGGTATCGAAAATAGAACTTTCAACAAGATACAAAATAGTTGATATGTTGTTTTATCGAACAAGCAATGGTAGTTATTCGGGAAATGAACATTCCTTGCTACCTACGTTTAATTAGTTTTTATAAAATTAAAATGACAGCTCTCTACTAGATAATTATTTAATATTTGACATTTCATGGCACACATTTTATTAAAATAATTATGGAATGATTACTTTGTGTTTTCAGATATAAATCTGATTACTTTATGTATTAAATAAGGAAATGTACCTCATTTTTTAATTAACAATAGTTGAAAAAGTGTAGTTTTATATTATTGCCGTAAAAATGTATATTGATTTATACAGGGTAGGTAGTCCGTTAATAATGGAACACAGAGCAACTATGAATTTACTTTAGTTCAATTCTTGATATTAAAAGAGATACAGGGTGCTAAAGTAATTTTTTACACTTCACATTAAAAATATGCTATTACGTGCTTTAACAACTGTTCGAAGTCGGCACCATTGACTTCAATACATCAATAACATCCGTATGGTTATTGTCTGGACTACTTGCTAACCCAGCACGTGGCTACGTCGACCGATCCAATGTTGTGGAAATTCATTATCAAGGTAATTTCGTACTGTTTTACTGTAATGAGGTAGTGAGTGTCTCACGATTATTGGCAAATCATCTAACATGTCCATGAATCCAGTTTAAAGAAAATTGAGATAGGAATCACCGGTTAAGTTATTTTTTGACTCACCCTGTATCTTTTTTATTATCAAGAATTAAACTAAGCTAAATTGTGTCATATTGCAATATTTTTATACAAGGACTTCATAGTTGCTCTGTGTCCCATTATTAACGGACCACCCTGTATTCTTAAAAATTAGAGTTTAACCTTTTTGTATTTAACTATCTAAAACAATTACAAATTTCGTATACCTTGTTTCTTGACGTTAGTTTTCTATCAAATTCACATTTAAAAAAGGCCATTTTAAACGATTTTTCAAAAAAAAATTAATTAAACTTTCAGAATTTACTTATAATAATCTATATGAGTTAAATAATTACTGAGGCCCTTCCTATGGGGCCTCAGTATTGCATTCGTGCAGACGAAAAATTTTCTTACGCCCATTTTTTAAAACTTTTTCATGTTTCCGAAAATGCAAATACTTCTAACTTAAAACCCTATTGATTTTTAGAATTTTCGGTTCATCCTAACTACTTTAATATCAATTTTCTTAAAATCCGCTTATGCATTTCTTATGTGACAATTTTAGGAATTCCAATTATCTTTAACGACAACATTCCTAACATTCCATAAATTGCAAACATTCTCTAACGACCTGTCAAACCGAGTGTCAAACAACAGCTGTTGATAGTAAAGGTGAACTTTCTAAGGCGGGTTGCGACCCTCATACTTGCAACCATAGCCGTTTTGGAGGCTATTTTTATTCGAAATTAGTCTCCAAGCCTGCCAATTTATGAAAAATATATAAGCAGTTTCTTAAAAATGACTTTTTTATGGTGGTGCTAACTTAAGCGTACTACTATTTCGCCCCTGGCCACAAAAACACCTTCATCAAATTTACTGGCTCTTTGTCGCAACCCCATAGAATAATTAACCGGCCATTTCATTTGGCAAAAATCAGAATAATGCTTGGCTGTGCTTGTCAAGTATCAAGATTTTTATGATTTATGACCTACTTTATTATAGGATTTTTGATTACATATTCAACCAGCGAATTGTAAATAATAATTAGTAAACTTCTAGTCATAAATTTCCTCAATAAATAAAATTTAAAAATGAATCTTCTTACCTTGGTACCGAGGTATTTTATTGTGTTTTTTATTTTAATTATAAAGTTATCATTTATTTGTATGTTGAAAGAAGGCCTTTGTAAATTACATTGCTCTCTATGGATCTACTTTAACACAAAAATAGTTTTGTGGCTATAAGTTGCTATAACCTATCGTCGCAAAACTATTAATAATTTAAACATACTAAATAGTATTAATATAACATCAAGTAATTTTTTTAAATAAAGTACATGATCTCAAAACAGAAATAATTTATAATAAATGCGGGTAAAAGGAGGGGTAAAATAACAATAAATTAAGGGAAATATTTAAAAAGGGCAGGCTTAAAGAGTATTATCACAAGAAAGTATATCCGTTTTGTTTATTTATCAAGTATTGTTTGAGGTTACTTTTGAATACATTTAGTGTTTTTTTTTTAATTTCTGTAGGCAGTCTATTACATTTTTAAACCTTTAATAAAAATTGTATTTTGGGAACTTTTAGTGATGGCTTGCCGTACATGAAAGTCAGATTGGCTTCTTGTATTATAGTTGTGATGTTGCGAATTATATTGAATTTTTTCTAATAGATCTGATGCGATAGTACTGTGTCATTTGGATTTTATAAATTAATATCAGTCATGTACTGAACATAATTCTGAACTGAAAGCCAATTTATTTCTATTAACATAGTTGCAATACTCATCATTCTGTCCTTTATTAATATTATATAAATAGGCGAAGTAAGGAGCCCAAATATTTTACATGAGCAGGCTTAAGAGGTAAAGGGGCCAATTATTATTGGATAAATTGCTCAAACAAGTTTGTGAACCCAAATCAAAAGGCGATATAGAATGGTTTTAAAAATCAAGGCTTGTGAAAATCATCACATGGTTTAATCTAATTAATGCCAATGCCTCACAAACCAAAAATTCAACGTCCTAATACTACTATCGGCTTTCGGTCTGTAGTTCCAAGTTAAATCATTTCTCGTTTTTGTTACGCTACGAGTTTACCCTTGTGAGCCTCAGTCTCGATAAGGTGGGAACCACTATTTTAGCGTCTCTCGAATTTTAAAATACAAATATTACCTAGCACAAACCCACAGTACAATAATATGTGCCGTTCATTGACATAATTGACATTTCATTATTTAACTTCCAGACAGATCTTGATCTTCTAACACAGAGTTAAAAGAGTGCACTCGGAGTCCATACTCAGAGTCATATCGAACGCGACAGATCACTCCGAATCTCTAAAAAAACGCGAAAATAAACTCAGAGCAACCTGAGTTTCTACTCGAACTGACGGAAAAAGATTATTTCGAGAAAAACAAGTTTAAAGTTTTACAATTGCATTATAATATATGGCTCATGATACCTTTCTATCTGCTGAATAGTCGTTATTTATCAAAATTGGAAATCAGAACTATCACAAACAAAAAATATAGTATATTTTAAGTATATTAAGCCATAAATATATATTTTAAAAAAATGTGACTTAACGCCTTTATATACTTGTGTCTTCAATTATGAATGGTTCGACCTTTCACTTTTATTTCTTTCATGATTTTATCATTCTTAAACTAATAACTGCAGCACAATTTGTAAATATAATTTTACATATAGGTACGTTCAATGCTGCTGACAATGACAATAATTATAAATTAATTCCAGAACAGAAAATTGTTGTTTACGATTCTTACTTTGCAGAAAATGCAAATTGTAATTTGTAAGCACCTGTTGTATCGGCACATATCGGTGACAACTAGAGGCAATAAATAATAAGGTTTCAGTTAACTAAATGATTAAATTGCAGCCAAAGTTATAGCTAATAGGTATATGGTTTACTTTATTATTTTCTTTTCGTCGCGGATGGTAGTTGTCCCATTAGTTTTACGCACCTTTAATAGTTTTAACTGACGAAATTAATTTCTAATTAACAGCAAGTTATTGATTATGATTATGCAGAATGGGACATAGAATATCCTCTGATTAAAATAAGACCATTAAAAGAAACGTGCTTCGAAGTTGAAAATTTAAAATTTATTAGGGGCTACAATTTTTTAATTTTACTGAATTTACCAAAAATTCACCACCAAGTCAAAAAATACACCTATCAGCAAAAAATCAGTTAAATAAACTTCGCTACTGGCTGTATGGCATGTTTTTTACATAAATTTTGTCCTCTAGTTGGAAACTTATAAAGTGTTTGGTTTTGCAGATATTCGCACATAAAGAAGGATACTCTTTAATTTATTTTGAAATTCTGAGGATGCACGATTTATTTAAAACACATCAAAAAATAAAAAAATAGCCCAAGTAAGTTTTTGGACAGCTGTGTCGTAAAATTTAAGAGAGGTGTTACTTACCCATCCGTACGCCACTATCAAAGTTTATTTATATCTTATGAAACCAAAAATGTAGCCATACAGTTTTTGCGAATTTTCAACACCCTGTATTTCGGAAACGAGTAACATTTTACCTTAGAATGTTTCGTTTAATAGTCTTATTTTTAATCTGAGAATTTTCAGTTGTTCTATGTCCCATTCCCTGTAGATTAAATATAGCCCTGTAATACAAAAGAATAATAAAAGAGAAGACAAGTAGGTACCTAAAATAAATTATAAGAAATGGACAAATGCAAAATAGAAAATAAGTTTTGAAAAGTTTTATATAGTGAGTGCAAGTCAAAAACATTTTTGGTTAAATTAATAAATAAATAAAAATAAAAAAATGTACTATACCTGTTAACAAAAGCAGAATTTGTGACAGAACTACAAATTGACCTATAAAAAGTGAGATTCCTTGCTGACCCTTTATTCATTTTTTTTTTCAATTCAAGCTACCATTTGGGAAGGCGTGACCCGAGACCGATTTCAAGCGTAAGACGACAGCGAGGGAGACCGAAACGGTCTCTTCACGTCTGAACACATGTAATTATATGAAACACATTTGGGAAAGCACGACAGACGACAGCAGTTTTAGCACGGTAGTATTTGCTGCCTGTCGTCTTCCTTTGTCGCGCGTTTCCAAATGGTACCTTCATTTTACCAAATATTAATTTTTTTAAACATATGAAAAAGTAATATTTTATAAATTTATTTTCATTATTTTACTAATAGTTTTTAACTGAAAACGTAAATAATAATTATTCCGCAAGGACAATTTTGACAAGGCCGCGTGTGCCTAATAAATAAAATAACGAGATGTTTGTGTATATATACAATTTTTGCTGCTAGTTGTTAATCACAGCCAAATGAATGAATATGTCATACTAATTGATAATAAGTTCGTATCATTTTTAGCTGGAATCCATCCAATTACAATGTTTTTACTTTGAATATACAGTGTCTGAATTCAAAATTTTGTGTTTGTCACTTTTATTACATCCTAAAGTTAAGTCCTAAAGTTAAATAAGTTGATATACGTTTCTTTATAACTATGCTGCTAGATAATGAATGGTACGATATTTTACGATAACTTTAAAATTACATCATACCACATAGTACGGTGTTGCCATACGTTCTACAGTTTATCAGGTTGTTAATAAAAAAATAAAAAATTTGGTATAATAGCAATATTTAATCAATAATTAACAAGAAAAAAATAAGAGAAAAATAAAACAAATAGTATGCAACGAACATTTAATGATATCTATTAATACACGAGTATGAGGATTGCGACACGAGCCTTGGCGAGAGTAAGTTCTATTTGTGGCTCACGCCTTAACTATTACATTTCACCGTACAATCTACACAACAGTATTCACATCTCTAATGAAGTAGATAAGTGTAAGAAGTAGGCCTTTATTTTCGCTATTCAATTGAAAATAATAATCTTTTATACATTTCTTAAAACTACTTATGCATTTAATATTTAATTTTTATGTATTGACTGAAGAAGACTCACTCTGTATATCTAAATATTATTAAAGTTCCAACAATAAGAGAAGTAACCAGAATAAAAGTTTACGGTTTTTTATTCCGGGTTCTTCTTTTATTCAAGAGGCTGCAACAAAGAAGGAGCGAAACAAGAAAAAAGACGACAATATATATGGGGCAGGTTGTAGAAGGCGCCAGGTATTCATGGTTGCATGGGCGTACCTTCAAGTCACCGCCAAAGGGTTGCCTTAGCCTTGATTTTGATATAGGTTGGTTGATAGAACCCAAAACATTATTAATAATAACCTCCAGTATATATAGATTTATTACTAAATTGTTAAAAAACGTTTTTTTTATTTGGAATAAATGGGCGGTTCTTTTGGCACAATTCTAAACAAATTGAATTGTTAAATATTAATTGAAATTGCGGTAATGTCCGATTAATTAAACACATTAAAATCCGAACTATTTTAGATAAGATGATTTCGAAATGTTTGAAGAAACCCGGAAAATGTTCCTATGGGAAATTTTTCTACTATCTCTATCTTATTTTATGTATAAATTATATAATTATCTACTGATAACTGATAACATGGATTAAATGGCAATTTTTAAAAAATTATACCAGTGAATTATTTTTTATAGTTGTGGATTAGAGATTATACCAAATATGAAAACAGCAAGATATATGGGTCTAAATCTAGATGTTAAATTAGAATGGAAGGAGCATGTAAAAATTAAAACCGAACAGCTTAAGATTAAAATATAGAAATATGTATTAGTTGATAGGAAGGAACTCTTTTCATTTCCACTAAAAATAAAGTCCTAATTTACAAACAAGTTCTAAAGCTAGTACAGACATATATGGCCTACAATTATGGAGGTGTATCAGAAAAACAATTACAATGGCCTAGAAATAGTCCAAAACCTAATTCTCAAGAACATAGTTAATGCTCCTTAGTATGTTCGGAATATAGACCTGCGCCGAGAACTCCAATTCCAGAAGAAATTAAGAACATTACCAAGAAACATGGGGAGAGATTCTACAAACACATCAACATTAAAGTACTTCAACTTTTAGACACTCAGAATCTAGTGCGTAGACTTAAAAGAGTCAAACTTTTGAGCTTGTGTAAGTGAAGTGATGATCGTGTTAAAGCACAATATTGAAGTGTTCAGAATATATTAATAACTAGTATTGAACACAGGTAAAATCTAGATTTAAAATTTGGAAGTAAATTAGGTTATTATTAAAAAGCTGATTAATCTTGTAAGATTTTGGACATATTAAAAAAAAATCGACGGTTCTGAAACAAAACAAGGCTCAGGATGGCGTTTGAAAGATAAGGATATGATAAAAAGGTGTTCCCTTGAAATAAAAATTGACCTGTTCTTGCATTTTAAAAAAAGAAAATCGACTTCAAGATATTTTGAAATACAGCCACTAACTGTCCCTTAATCAGACAAAACAAACTTATATTTTTGTCTTTATATTTCAAAATTTAAACCAAATCAAAACAATATTTTGTCTAATAATAATTGTATGAAATATTGATGTTTCTTACATTACTTACTTCTTTATTGTTTTATTTTGTGTTACAATATTTTGTTTTTCGTTTGACGTAATGTATCATGTTAAAAAATTCAGAGAGGTCCTAAAGATCGTAGACCTGATACTGTGATAAAGGGGATAAAACCGGCATATGGAATGGACTTATTCTTCTTGACCGTATCTGTCGAGAATGCTGTCGCTCTCGACAGTTTCAAATTCAACATTCTATCTATACATACATGTATGCATTCTCAGGCGGTACGGGTCATATTACTGCCTCGAAAAAAGTCGAAAATGGTAGACAAAAGACCATTTCAAAAATCGGAGCTTGTTTTTGTTCGCTTATTAGACGGGAATTTGATATCGTTGGAATTTCAATGACTTAAAAATGGCATTATTCGTCATTATAAATTACAATAAAATTTAATACGGTTTCCTGTTATAATTACCTATATCAATATCAAAAATTATTTAGATAAAGTTATGAATCAACGCTTTTGGTTTTATACTCGTATTATGTGCTTGATGTAAATAGTACTTTATAGATACCCATAAACCTTTTCTGGCTTAAAATATCTATAGAATCAGTCATATGACAATGTTTGCGCTTTTAAATTTTCCCATAATATTGTATTTCATATTCCATCTATTCTTGATTTCGCTCGATTTTTCTATTTTGCTAAGTAACAGTTATTTTGTTTAAAAGAAAAAATGTAATGATAATCAATATTTTTAATTTAGGAAAACCAACTCTTAACTTCTCTAGGACAGCCAATTTCTCAAAAAAATTGCACCCGGGCATTTAGGGACAGACTTTCTTGTTCCAAGCGAAATCTAAATTTCTGATTTTAACAGCGGCTGTGCAGACAACAAAACTAGTTTAAAGAAGTTTTTGTCATACACAACCTACTTGTTTATAAAGCACATTTATCTGTTGGTTAGAAGTAATTAAAGTAATTGACTTTAAAGAATTTGATCCTTGATTAGTTTACAAATAGTATAACTAAATATGCTAGAATAAATATATATTATACAGGTATGGAGATGAAAACAGAACGCATGAAGAAAAATTGTCATTCATTGAGGTATATACCATAATCGAAGCAATTGAAAATAATTGTCCAATCAGTAATAAAGTGGTATTAAAAACAACGTGCGTTTAATGGATGCATTAAAATGTCTTTAGTACAAACTGAAAATATTTAAATAATTCAGAATTATTATTTATTTACGTTATAAGCATCATTGCATTATTACTAACGTATTTGTATTTAGATGTAATCTCGGATGTAATTTTAAAACGGTGTACTTAATTCATTTATTTCTTTTGCGGTAAATTTTATTTTCCTTTACCTTTTACTGTATAATATCTACAATATTCATAGATAATATAATAAATAAGTGGTAAGCTTATTATTGATATTTTTTTGAAAAGTTCCGAATGTGATTACTAATAAAATGCAACAAACATGTATTTTCCACAGATTAAAACCTGTCAATAAAAAAATTATCGCTCGTACCACGAAATTTTTATTTTCAGTACGATGATAACGTTTAACTGACAGATGTTGGTTTTAAAATATTTTTTCTAATTTTGAAATATGAACTGACATTTTTGTAATCGCAGCAAATGTCAAAATTATCTACTTACTTTTAGCAACCAGTTGCATAATGTTGAAAATTATAAAACTAGTTATATTACTACTTTCTTGTATTGTTAATTGCATATGCATCATTATTTAATTGACAAATAGAACATAATATTAATTATTTATTCTCAACGACTTATAGTGTGTTTATATGACTTATTAAAGTTATTTTTCAAAAAACTGGGTTATTTTGTCGTATATTGTGATTTCAATTATTTTGTGCTGATTTAGAATGGAAAACAAGGACCAAAACAACATTATTACTAGGTTGTAAGTTTAACCATATTCTATTAGCAAGCTATATAAGCCGATGATCCTGACGTCAGTTTTCAGTTTTATGATAGACGTTGCATGTTAATGTTATCAGTTGAATAGTTGTTCTAAAAGTTGAGTTCGAATAAATTGCGATACCAAAAACCTGCGTAACAATATTATCAAGTAAATATTTAAAGTAAACTAATAATGGATAAAATTTAATGAAATATTTCTTAAAACATGTAAAAACCGAACAAAGAACCAACAATTGTTTAACAGCTACCTTAAGGCGAGTTCGAAAAGAAACATAATATTTATTGGGCGTGTTTAATTTATATATACGTATTCTCTCGTAATTATTAAGTACTTAATGATGAATGTATCCTTGAAATAATCATATTGAAAAATATTTTTCGTATGTAACAAATAATTTTTATTTGATTCTGTTTTCAGAACAATAATAGTTATGTTTATATTTTTATTAAAAAAATCCACATATATCAACTGGTTTATGCAATACATTGGATCTAGTCCTAAAAATCAGTCCCGAATGTATGATTGATATATTCTTCATTGAAAAAGCTGTATACAGCAATAGTGAGATCAATCATATCATCACATACGGGTCTGTAGCCTGGAGTAACATAACTAGTTTAGCTACTACAAAGAAGCCTGTGCAATGAGAACGATCAGGAACGAAATAATTAGACGGAAGTACATTAGCTACAGTACCAAAGATACTTGGGATATACCCCAGCCAAATGAGAAAAAAGTACATTTTTGTGAAAAACTTTCAAAATCCCAAAGCTGGATTGCAAAAAAGAATGAAGCTAAGAATCAATCGTGTTTGAAACCGAAAGGCATGCAATTGATCGGTAGAGCTTGATTACTATCCGAAAAGTACATTGCTTTACAATGCGCAGAAACCAGATTGAATTTATAGGCGGTAGGCATAGTCATAGACCTGCCAGCGTCTTATTTATAATACTGCACAGTTGCATTCTATTATAAATAAGACGCTGGGAGATCTGTGATCACGCCTACCGCCTATAAATTCAATCTGGTTTCTGTGCATTGGGTAAATACTCGAGCATCTTCTAGGCAGCAATTTTTTACTCCTTTAAGAAGTGTATATCCGGTTCAACATCGATAAAAAAAACTCTGTTGGAGACAAAATATTATCATGTCCGATAGCCATCAAAGTGCTGAGCTCTTACGCAATCAGCTCAAAAATGATTTGGAGGTATCTAGAAAAACCAAATGAGGTAGGCAAAAACAATTCCGGGTTCCGGGATACAACGGGATAAAGGGTAACGAAATTGCAGATAGTCTCTCAAAGAAACATTCTTTGGGTGACTTGAATTGTTTTGCGGTATCAACAATAACAGTAGTAACTCAATATTAGGAGATATTTTTAAGTAAAAGAACGGAAAATTGGAATATTCTCTTGAAGCTAAGACAGGCTAAGATACATTTGGGTGATTATAACTAGAAAATATCGAAAGCGTGCAACAGAAACAGGCTAGGCATGGTAACGGAGATCATTATCGGACATTGACGACTTAAAGGACACCTTGGTAGAAGATAGTGAATCTGTGAGCAGCAGAACGAAACCTCCATTCACATTCTGACCCTTAAATGTGTAGCATTACATACTCCAATGGTACTATACTTGGAAGCATACCAAATAGAAGAGGGTGATCTACCCAGATTAGGGCCACTCCAAATCTTACACTTCCTTGGGAAGATAGTATTGGATGGATCGCTGTAGATATCGAGACTATTCCCATTAACATTAACATCCCATACATATCATCACAATCTTTTATTTCATAAACTCAAAATTATTACCACCTCAAATTGAAAAAACAGAAACTGACAAATAGATGTAGCTGCAAGGAATGAATATAATCAGAAAATAAGTACTCTAAGTGCAGCTATGCCTTTATGGCTTAATGAGGTATAAAGTAATGTCTTGTCCAATTGCAGTGGAGCAAAATTTTACCAACTATCTCCTTTCCTTCATTTTTAATACTGATATGGTGGAACATTTCTCTGTGATTCTTTGTGTTGGTCACTATTGATAATTAGGAGTCACATTTTAACTGAATTTATGCCTCAATTTCAGTTTTAGTTTAATTACTTTACTTTTAATACCATTTGAAATTGTAGAAAATATGTACAAATAAAAAAAATCATATCCGCTGAACAAAAAGCCAAAATTTTGTCCGTAAGTTTAATTTAAAATACATCTTATACGAAAGTACCTTACATCTATGTTACCTAAAAAGTTATAGACTAGATATATCTATAATAATAATAGTTCTTAAAAATTCTGTAAAAGCAGCTTACTCATATTTTAGTTAGAGATACTTTTTTATATATCTACTTTTCCGAAGATTGTCCCACTATTATCTTGAAATTAACGCCCTAAGTATTTTAATTTGTGAACGTCAATCTATAAAAAAGATACTGTAGCTAATCTGAATTGGTGAAATTCCATGCCATACCCGTCCATAAATAATAAAATATTGGTGTTAAGTAATGTGCCCATCATTGGACAATTTGAAATTATTATAAAGCAGTTCTTGAAGACCCACGGCTATAAAACTGGTAGTTTTAGTCGGATGCCCTTTATTGTTTCACTATAATTATAGGTACACAATTCGCTGAAGATTATGCAAATATATTTGAGAATGAATAATCGGGTCATTTAACATTTTTTATAGTAATAATCCTTCTTTCTAATATTTAAATAATTTCAATAGACCGCTTAATAAATTATTATTTTATTTATGAATAATAAGTGAAACATTTATTTGATTCGGAAGGGTTCGTCGTTTTTATTTAATTATAATATATTTATTTTTGTTTGTACTCATCTTAATCAGGATTCCAGACTGTAAATAATATTATTAAAGTGCAGTGGTGGCTTGTAAACAAAATATTGTGGGTTCACAATGACAGAATATAGATCTCGGTACAGATTTAGGTAAAAAAAATTCAGAGGTTACAATATACCTTTCTAAAACACTAAAAGTTTTTCACCCAAATCTGTACCGAGATCTATATTTTGCCATTGTGAATCCCCAATATTTTGGTCACGAGCCGTCTCTGGTAAAGTGGTTTATATATTTTTACAAAATAAATTGCTACAATTTAACAGAAAATATATATTCTTGAGTTGGCAACAAAAATAAATTGAAGATGTTTAAAAATGGAATAATGTAAAAATTGTATTTCTATTTTTACATTATTCTAAAATACTGTTTTCACTTTTATAATAATTATAACATAAAGTATATTTACAATGGTTTGTCATGTGTTGGTTTTAGTAAAATATGCTGTGTATACATAACTACTTAGCAACACTTAAATGTACATTTAAGTTACGTGTTGTGATTCCAGTTAACACCTGTAACAAGAAACGATAATACAATTGTCGATGACGAATAATACATACATATCTTAAAGGTGTAATTATTCATAGAATTACAAATAGTATAGTTTTTTTTAATCCACGATCTGCTTATTGATCAACTATGGAACTTTTGTTTTACTGGGCATACTTATTATAATAATTACGGTTTTGACATTTTTGTACAGGCTTGAGATTTTATAATTTTTTTCTACTTTAAAAAATCTACCCAGAGATTCAGTATATATCAGATCTTTTTAATAAACATTAACATTTCAAAATCTAAAATTTGTTAAAATAACTTTTGGCCACTACAGAGGAATCCGTGTACAATTGCGGGCAGGCTATATTGTGAAGAGGATAAAACAGTCGAAAGTAAATTCTTTGGATAAATCCTGGAGGGAAAGAGTATCTGAATAGGGCGGAAATAAATAAGATTAAGAAGTAAGCCAAGATCGAATAAAATGAAGAAAAATAAATAGAAAGAAGTACGGAGCTTGATCCTGAGCGAAAAATGAAGGATCTAGAAAGTTTGATTAATAATTGATTAAAATACTGCACCCAAATGATTAACACCTCAAATGGAGGTAAATAATTAACCACAAAAGACGTAAATACGTATACATATACTATCAAATGATATACATAGTTGGTCTATGCGTCATCGTTATAGAAAACCATTAAGATAAAAAAAGGCATTAAGCTCCAGAAATCTTTTGCCCTAGATCAGTGGTTCCCAAACTTTTTGAAATAAAGAGTGGTCGTTTTGGAATCACTAGTGTTAATCTACTGCAAATGGCGGTGCTGCATTATTACTTGAATTTGTCAAATAATATGATTTTTTTGTTATTTTAAACCTAAAAATAAAGTTTTAATACTTCTGGGCACCAATGTGCTAAGCGTCCCCCCCTCCCCCTCCGGGGGGTCCCAGTTTGGTAACCGCGACCCTAGATAATATGAATGTAATGTTGAAGGTAAACTAAAGTAAGGACTGTGATCCCAAACTCTGGCCATGAGGCCTTTACAGTATTTACCTTAAGGTGTAAAGAACTAGTAAAAACCGCCTTTGGTGAAAGGATTATTATTAGTACCTACTGGGTTGGTAAATTTGTAATTGGTTGCAACATCACAACCAAGATAGCAGGATCCAAAAAAATATATATTTGTAGGAAAAATGTGTTTCTAAGGTAAATGATTACGTAGCAAAATAACTTTGTATGGTTGTGTATTTAAGTTGCTTCTATAAGTTAAAAATCCAATTATCCAAAATGTAAAATAAATAATTCGAGAGCCACACAAAATCATTCCGTTAAAATAAATTCAGGAGGGTGTAAATGCGACATCAACCCCTAGACTATTTTTCTATTTTCGGAGGTCTCTTCTTTCGTAACCATGGTTATGCCAGGGTAATACCCTATTTAACTCGTCTATGATTATGTACGTTTACTGCCTTGTGATCGTTAGCTGTGTGCCTGCCAAGTGGATTCGCCGGTTCGCTATTGCACAAGATAAAATGGCTTTTGTGGGGGGAATTAAAACTTTGCTTAAATCAATATATGAGATAGTAGAAATAGAAAGAAAATCTAAGCCTGATTTATCTGAAACAAAATATTTTGTTAAGAAAAGACTTTATATTTGTATAATAAAAGTAAAAGAACAGTAAATTTTTATTTAATAGCATAAACGCATATTAGTTGGACCAAAAAAGTATTAAATAAATTTAAAGTTCGTTTATAAGTTTAGGTTTCGAATCTAATATTCAAATTAACAATTCGGACATCTAATGTCCTGATAGCCGAGGTAAGGTATCGTGTGTAAAACGTAGTCTCCCAATGATATTTATGTTTTAAAACATTTTTGTGGTACTGATATAGACTATTTTATTTTCGTTTAATTTCCATTATTTCATAGGGGTAATTTTGAAAAATCTTTTTGGAATTTTCAAAGAATTTATTTGCATTGTTTTCGGATCAATAACCGATAGTTTTTCGGAACTGTATACCGTTATTTCACTACCTAAAGGTGTATTGGTAAAATGTTGTAACCTCCTGTTATCAATTTTGGCAGAGGGATATTTTTTACATTAAGTAAGGAATATTTATACAGCATGTTTCAAGGTGAAATGTACTAATATGAAAAACCTCTAGTGGTGTTTTCCAATTTCGTGAAACCTCCTTCCGACTGGGTTCAACTCTACAAATTTATTTATTTTAACTCAATTCGATCTTTTTAGACGTTAACAAATTATACCATTTAACTTTCTGACAATGTATTTGCTCTCTGGCAATTCTAATTTCTCATGACAATCCCCCAAAAATATCCATCGCAAGTATCGCAACCCAATTTTTTCTATACCCACATGGATATTAGCTTTTCTACGCACAGGCTACAGAACGAAAAAGTATGTCATTCAGTTCAACTAAATGAATATATTTCATATACATTCTAGGTAGTGAGAACACTGCAAAAAAATTAAATCCACCAATCACAGTTCATATTTTGGACACCAAACTACTATTATTTTTAAAATTTTAAATGTGACAGTCCTGTCAAACTAATCAGTATATTCTTTAGTTATTGAGATTAAATATACATTAAAATGAGTTATTTTTGTGTAGAATCGATAAATAATCGTAAATAATAGCATTTTTATTTGGACCATATTTTGAAAAAACATTTAAATTTTATTCAAACTATATGAAACTATTTTAATTACGAGAATTAACCAACCCTCTATTGCATAATGTCCCCGTATGGGAACGCAACAATGCACCAAAACTCCTATTACAGTTTTCAACAATCTATAATAATAATAATACTCTCCCTAATTCACCCCCTTACGAGTGAATTTCAACCCCTGAAGTCGACTGAACGATTTGTGTAGGGGAAGGGACGGCTATTATTATTATTATTATTATTATTATTATTTTCCGTGGCGCTCCGGGGCGACTTAAGGATGATTGATGGTGCTATTTGACTTACAGGTGAGGAAAACCCGGAACACCTCACCCACCATCATCGAGACGATAATGTATGGCGATTTTATAATCTGCATGTCATATCAATAGAAATTGAATTTTCTATTAATACGGCAACCATCAAATCCTAAACCGAACCATGCAATTTAATTAAAAATCCACATGGTCTGGTCTGGGATTCGAAGCCCAGCAGTCTCGAACTCATAAACTTGCCTATAAATGAATATAAGCGCGTTAGACCGCTACACCATCGACCCGATAATGCATGCGGTTCTCTTCTTAGTACATGCTAGTAGCTGGGAAGTTCATATGTTTGCTAAAAGGTGGCAGCAGTTGTGTTAAAGAAACAGTTTTACTTATAGACCGTCAGATAGTGACCGATTTAGGTGCCCCATTTTCGCATACAAGCCTCGAAGAGGGTTGACAAGTACATCGATGTTGAGTAGAATAAAAGAAAATTTACGAGTGGCTCTTGGGGATAACACATGGAAAATTCGATTTATCTTACAGAAAAATTTTTCGATTCCAAAGAAAAGAAATCACCTGCCCTGACATTATTAAGGAGTACAACAGACATATGGGCGGCGTTGACCTACAGGATTCCCTTCTAGTTTTTATCCTATAAAAATCATAAGTAAGAAATGGTATCACAGAATTTTTTGTCACATGCTGGATTTTGTGGTGGTTAACGCTTTGTTGCTAGCTAGAAGAATCCGGAAAGAGCTTGGAAGAGAAACAGAAGCAGTGGCTCTTCTTTCCTTCAAAACTGTTCTTGCCGAACAATTATGCAATCAAGGTTTTTCAGTGAAAAGCAGAAAAATTGGACGACCAAAAAGTTTGACACCAGAGCTTCCACCAAAGAGAAGATGTACTGAACCACGGCCAAATCAATATACTCAGGCAGTTGTCCCATTGGCCCGTATGGACAGAAAACAGAAAGCGCTACAAGAAATTACAGTGTCGTGGAAAGTCCAGGGTGAAGTGCGAAAAATGTATGGTGCATCTGTGTTTTTTATTCTAAAAATAACTGTTTCAACGACTTTCATGTCAGTAATGTGTAATTGATGTAGAAACAATAATAATACTGTTTTTGAGTACCTTAATTTTTTGTTTTAATTTTTAGCAGTGTTCTCGTGTATAATGTTCCCGAACGGGAACGAATGATTTTTTTGCCAAAGATGTTCGTCATAAGTGACCATTTATTAACATATAATTTAGCAAAAACAAATTTTTTGGAGACATTAGAAAAAAATTAAAAAAGTCATGCAATAGAGGGTTAAAACCAAAATCGTAAAAGTGGCCGTAGACTCGTGGACAGAGTACTTCCCTTCCACACAAAAAGCCGAGGATCGATTCTCGGCTGGCGACTAATTTTTTTTTTTTCATTTTTATTTTATTTTAAAAATCAGTAAAATTCATAAATTATTTTAAAATTAGTTATTTTGTCTTAATAACCTAAAATATTTTTTAATTTGTAGATTTTCGTTAGTAGCTAGTAGAAAAAATATATTGTACAACTCGAGTGGAATGTCCATATCGCACTCAAACTATTGAGCACTCCGCCTATGGCGTCGTGCCCAAATTCCGTCTTCGTGCGAATTGGCCATCATATCTACTCTACCGTACCAGTACCACAGTTTAAAGAATATATATTCTTTAAACTGTGCCAGTACATACATTAAATCCTTGTTCAGAGTAGGAGCGTCGCGCGTCGCGATGCGATAGCGTTGCGTCGAGCGACGCGTTGTTTGTAAAAACAACCTAGTTTACCAAACGCAAACATTCAGAGTGAAAGCGACCAGCGATGCGATATCTAAAATATCAATCGCTTCGCTCGACGCAAAGCTATAGCATCGCGACACGCGCCGCTCCTACTCTGACAACATTTTAAAATAGGATTGTTTAAAATTCTGAAGTTGACAACTTTAAAAAAATATTCCTCCTTTTTTGAAGTCGGTTAAAAAACTACATTTGATTAAATATCTCGATGCCAAATTTAATAACAATATAAAAATATAAAGAGGTTATGAAATGATTACCAAAATACTAAAATGTTCCGCACTGGACGAACATAAAATAAAATCTGAGGAAAACGTAATAAATGAAACAAGTTATGTATGAACTACGTATTTTGTTTCAATGCTCTGCATGTTATTTTCTAGGCTTGTTAGATTACATACAACATTTATTTCTCTTCGCCAGTTAGTTAAATATTCCAAAATTTATAAATAAATTAACAAAATAATTAGCTACTGAAGTCAAATTTTTAATTTTATCACCTTGGTTTAATTTAATAAAAATATTTATTTATATTTTTTTTACAGGTGAGTAGAAAAGGCTGGTTTCCAAGAAAAAAATATTTTTAGAAATGGGTAAGATTAGATTAAAGTATTTGAACAATATTAAATATGTAAATAAATATGTAATAGGTAATAGGTATGTACCACCTACCTATTGTAAACTTAAACTAAATATTTTTCGCTTTAATGTACAAATACGATTATATATTTATCATGATAACTACAGTTTACTCAAATATGTAAATATAATAAATGTATCTATTAGATACTTAGAATTATGGTGAGCCATAGAATGATATTGAATTAAACAAACTGTTTTTGACATTCCAACTTCCGATGACTTTAGATAAACTGGAATGTGCGTGATATAGCTACAATATAAGGATTTATTTAATATTTTAATAATTTAATTTTAATTAATATCAAATAGAATAAAACTACAATCGATTTAAAAAATATATATGTCCTAAATAATACTGTACTGTTCTTTTTCAGTAATTTTACAAACAAAAACGTACAATGTGTTTCCGTTCGACATGTTAAGTAACTATCCTGATTCGATATGCCTGTTCAAATGACACTAATAATATTAATTGTTAAAAGATCTATTACAAAACTGGGAGAATTGTCAATTTGATTTTTTTTAAAACAACTCTAAACTCTGAGTATAAACAGTCTACGTTTTTTTATATCTTTGTTTTCAATAGGATGTTTCGTTTTCGATGTCTCGCTCTGTATTTTACTTTATCACAAAGTTTATCGATAATTTACGCAAATACTATAGTTTCCATCTAAGAATTTAAATAATACGATCCAAAAAGTAATAGCAATTACTTCATATATGGTTCTAGTCCAAAATGAAACAACCATTATTTAGTGTTTCAATGTTTCCATACACGAAAGCTAATGGATTTCTGCAAAGATTAAGACATAGTAATGGAATACCGAGATGTTGGTATTGTATAGAAATCCTAAATTGTTAATTATTATTAGATTTTAAAATGAACTTTTCAATTTTTGCTTTCTTTTAATTAAATTTACTAACAAAATTAAAATCAAAAATATATATGCAGTACAAAATTTCGAAATTGTTGATCACTTTGTATTGAATTTTTAAAATCAGAACATAGAAGCCTTTTTAAAGAATAAAGAATATATTTTCCAAACATTTGAGGACATTAGTATTTTATAGGAAATATATGAGCATCGAATTTAAAAATATTTCTATTCAACGCTGAAATTTCACATTTGTTCTATTCTTCTAATATTCACTAGTTTTTAAATGTGAATGATCACTGTTCATTAAAACATTGGTTTAAAAACTAAATTATGTTCTTGATATGTTTTCTTACTATCTCTGCAAATTATGGAATATCTTGATACTTATTAGGAATTCCAAACAAAATGGTAAGGGCACACGTCCGGCAAACGTGATGATGTGGGTTCTACTCCCGGCAATGACAGGTTTTTTCAAATCTACAAATATTTGTTTTCACTTTTCGGGGGATGGTCTTAATAATTCGTAAGGGGGTTTTTGAGATTTGTTTCCGAATTTTCAAATTTATTTAAAATGGTTACCTATTGGTCTGATATATTTGACAGGGTCAATGATATATAATATATAAGGCGTTTTCGGAAATTCCTATTGTTCGTTTACCTAGTGATGCTGACCATATCTGTTTACGGAAACTAGTACCTAGATTACTGATCTAGTTTTGTGATCGAGATCAGTATTTTGTGATCCTCTCTGTGAGTAGATTAGTAATAGATCTACATGAGCACCGTACGATTTTATAAAGGAATAACCTATCTTTTTTGGTGTCTGGTATAAGTTTTTTTCTTACATTCGCATTAATTTAAAACTTTTAATGTTTAGACAAGACGATGAACATTTCTTCATCAGTAGAATAATATTCTAAAATCATACTAGCTATAGCAATTAATTTTCTTTTCTCCATATTACGGAATAGGTTATTTAAATGGGTCTTAAACAAATAAGGGTTTATAATATTGACTATTACGCGGGAAAAGTCAAAAATGGATAAATGTTGATAAACAGGATCAATAATCCTACTTGTTCGTAAACTGTCGGCACTAAGTTCAGAGATCCATATGATCCGTTGGGTAAACCAAGTAATCTTGTGATCTGTAGTAGGTTTCCGGAAACGCCTATAGTTATATAGATTGATCAATAAGTAAGTAAAAATGTAGGTCATTATTTTTTTACTATATTCAAAGGCTGAAATTGGGTTTCAATGCACATTTAAACCGATTATGATTAATGAGCACTTGCGAGGCAATATAGCAGCTCGTAGTGCGACTCGCTTTGAGAAATTTTTACAACTATTTAAATTATTGACCCTGCCAAGGTAAAATTCATATTTTTTGACAAACCTTGTATACGACTCAAAACATTTAATATCTGATGATTGTATTTCAAGTTTTAGACCATGCAGAACTTTTTATAAAGAATAACTTTTTTTCATAAAACTAAGAACAAACAGTTTCCCATATGGTTCCGACTTAATTGGACACACTGTATAATTTGACCAAACTCCGTGTATGACACGCTTAAAGACAGACATAATTCTTTAAACGACCTTGTATAATTATCATTACTTACCCATTATAAAGAATGCCGATCGCGGTTACTGACTAGTTCTTTCTACGGTTTTTCTTTTTCATAGAAACATAGTAATTGAAACGGAGTAACCATGTCATCATAGTTTTTTATTTAATGCCATTTCTATTTAATTACTTATTCTTTGGAAAACAACGTACATATGTCACTGCACTGTAATGTTAATTGCAAAAAAGAAAGCATAAAAACATTTAATATTAGAATACTTACTTACATCCGTATCCACAATAGTAGTTTGTGCAACAAGAGTGGATATGGACAATCCACTCGAGTTGTACAGTATATTTTTTCTACGACCCACTAACCAAAATCTACAAATTTAAAAACCTATGTTAGGTTATTAAGACAAAATAAGTAATTTTAAAATGAATTTTACTAATTTATAGAATAAAATAAACATAAAAAAGAATTTACAGAATTAGTCCCCAGTCCAGATTCGATCCCGGGCATTTCGCGTGGAAGGCGGTGGAGGCTTACCGCCACTTTTAGAATTTTGGTTTTAATACTCGTAATTAAATTAGTTCCATATAGTTTGATTAAAATTTATTTATTTTTTTTAAGCTATTGCATAGCTTTTATCGCGGGCTTTGAGCGTGGAGGCCGAATCAAGAAATTCCGTAACACCCACTCTGACCGGCACAACGGTGCGGCGTTAAACAATAATAATTTCTCATTTATTCAATAAAAGAAAATCGAAAAATCGAAAATAAACCTAACACCCCCCACTCCGAATGGCACAGCGGTGCGGCGTTGAAAGCCGTGCATCGTCTAACGTCGTTTCAGTTCGGCAGACTTCGGCACGGTGTTTGTGTGCGTGCGACTAGACGTATGCGTGTAGACTAGCTGCTAACTGCTCATAACTGATTCTATCTCTTTTAGACACAATTTCGTTTTGTAGTCTGTGCGTAGATAGGCTAATATCCATGTATGTGTAGAAAAAGTATTTTTTACCTACGTGTAAATCCTTAAATATAGAAATGTCGACGTCAATTCAGAAAGTAGAGTTGGACGGTGGCATAATTTATCAATCACCCTTTGAATCGCTACTATGATTAGTAAAATTCAAATAAATGGGGATACGTTTCCTCAAATCATTAACAAATTATTCGTTTATATTTTTCTAAAAAACATTGTAAATAATGTCAGTTCACCAAAATAAAATAATTAACAGAATAAATTGAAATATTTTGTCGGTGGAAACAAGGAAATTCGGGAATAAATACCTGAACCTGAAAGGATGAAAATAAACTGGAGAAAAGTTGGAAAATTTAAATGCAAAAAATTATCTCTGAGCAGAACTCGAACCTGAGATCCGTGGGTTCGAGTCCTACTCGAAGTAAATTTTTTTCAACTCGATTTTCTCCAGTTTGTTTTCACTCTTCCAGATTCCGGAATTACATCCTGAAATTCCTGAATTTCCCTAATTAAATAACGGTAAAATATCGTTCAACTCTATTGGACATTCATTATAATGAATTATAATGTAAGGATTTACATTTGCTTTGTGCATTAAGTAGGTTGAATAAAAATTTACTACTTAGGTAAATACATAAAATATGATGTGGAGATGTTTCTATAGCATGAAAAAATCGCGCATGTCGAAGCTTACAATTCTTCTTTTAAATGTCAGTTTGAATTTTATTCTTGGGTTTGTGTAATACAGGCATGACTCGTTTATCTATCTTTGTCGGTCGGGGAGCATTCACACAGTGTATGCCGCCAATTACTACTTAAACCCTGTTTAAGGTAGACGATATTTTGGCATATCATCCCACCTTACCGTTTAACGTACCTACAATGCGCAACAACAATAGTTTTAGCAAACATCCGCTAACTATCCTCTAACGTTACCTTAGCAATATACTGTAATCTACCTACCCCTTTGAAAGTCACAATCTAAGTTTAACGTAACTTTAGGAGATCTTACGTACATTTTCTAAAACTTTCTAATGACTAAAGCTTAAGGGTGAGATTACAGAAAGTCTGCAACTTTGTAGATCTGCAAATATGGCGGACTTACAAATGCAAGTATCAAGTTTTCGTATTTCAAAAAAGATCTGCCAATTCTCAATAAACCACAATAAATTTTGCTATTTTGCACTTAATTTTTGGAATACGAAAACTTGATTTTTGCATCTCCGCCATATTTGCAGATCTGCAAAGTTGCCGCCATATTTGCAGATCTGCAAAATTGCAGACGTTCTGTAATCTCACCCTAAAAGTAATTTGAAAAAATGGTTTTTGATTCGATACGATTTTCCATTAACGGCCGTTAGTAGTAAATTAAGAAATGAATCGACATTCCCGCCCACAATAGGTTAGAGTAGGGACTGTAGGACGAAGGCAGCTAGAGGCACAGTGGGAACTCTACAATTATTATTGCATCTTCAGTACATTTAGTAAGTTCATGAAAGAAGCTGTTAGTGAAATGTAGGTTTAGCATTGCTTGGCAAAGATTCAGAACGATTGACCATTGAAACATATTGTCTCGTTTATTCTTTAAGCCGTCCAATTATTCTGTGAAAAACGAGACTGATGTATTAACATAACCAGAGCTGTCACCTATCAGTGAGATTTAAATCATTTTTTGATTCAAATACATTTTTTGATTTAAATACATTTTTTGATTTAAATACTTTGATTTTAAATCTTTTTTAAAAAAATGATTTTTGATTTAAATCTTTCTGAAAAGTCTCTTTGATTTTTTACTTAAAAATTAGATTTAAATCTTTTTAAAATGATTTAAAACGATTTAAATCTTTGTAAAACGATTTAAATCTTTTTAAAGCGATTTAAAGCTTTTTATTGATTTAAATCTTTCTGAAATGATTTAAATCTGTAAAATGATACCATCTTTTTAAAATGATTCAAATTTTCTTAAAGGTTAAATCTTTTTAAAACGATTTACATCTTTTTAAAATGATTTAAATCCGTAAAAATATGTATATCTATAAAAACACTCAAGATACGAGAAGGGGGCTGAAATCACCTGATTCATCAAAATCGTTATCAACCTGTCCATTCCTGAATAATAATCTAGTCAGCATGTCAGTAGGGTTGCCAACTCTGTGAATCAGAAAACCGGGAGAAAAGAAAAACAAAAAATTATAAAGTGTAACAAATAATTGCAATAACTAAAGATTATTCTTAAGTATGAAATTTTACAATATTTTTGACCCGATTTTTTTTTTTGTAAAGTTGCATTTTCTACACCGCAAGCAGCTGGAAATACTTTTCCATTATCGATATAATCATAAAACTTTCTACATAAATATGTATTTTAAATTTATGCACACTTTTATTTCAGATTTGACATGAGTTGCATTAAGACGATTATGACCTTTTGACCAGTTCAATAAACACGCTCGGCATAGGTAGAGCGAATTAATTAAATTTTTTTAATTCTTTGCTTGATTCATCCACACATTTTTCAAAAAAATTAATCCAAACGCGCCTACTTTGGTTATTTATTTGCTCGCAATAACTTCACGTACTTCTACTTTAATTATTATTCTAAGGGATTAAAAGTAATAATTCCACAGTTTATCCTTTGCATTTATAGACATGTTGAGGGAAGAACTCTTTCAACTCAACCCACTCAATTTCATTATTTATAGTTTAAAGATCCGGGAGATTTTAGGTACATTCCTGAAGCCGGGAGATTTTGAAAATGAAATGCATTTTTCCGGGAGAGTCTCCTAAGTACAAAAAAAAACATATTTTTAAAGAGTCTGATGTATGTGCATCTATGTGGGTGTTTATGTATGACATTAAGCACGTTAACTCAAGGAAGAGTTGACGGATTTAAGTGATTTAAAAAAAATCACTTTTCTTAAAAACTAGGGGTCCATTGTTTTGTGGCATCACAGGCATATCAAAAGTATCTTTTAAAGGGTTGAAAAATTCCTATTTACCAATCGACACGACATTTTTAAATAACAATTTTCATAACTATAGATATCAATGCTGCACAAATCCTTAAAAATTTTATCTCGATCGGATATTTATTATTTAAAATTAATATTTCCGTAAGAATTGCATTGGGTTAATAACGATAAAAAAAAAACGATAAAAGTTGATGATTTTTGCGTTTTATTTATGAGAAAATCACATTACTTAAGTATTCATTATCTTTGTGTTTTGTGGCTCATAGGCCTATCGAAAGCATTTTTTAAAGAGTTACCAAAATCTATAAAAAGATTTAAATCTTTTAAAAAGATTTAAATCTTTTAAAAATATTTATTTCGTTTAAAAAGATTTAGATATTTCGAAAAGATTTAAATCTTTCGAAATTATTTAAATCTTTCGAAAAGATTTAAATATTTCCTAAAATGATTTAAATTATCAAAAAGATTTAAATCTAAAAAAGATTTTTGATTTAAATCTTTCTTTTTAAAAAAACGATCTTTGATTTAAATCATTTGTTCAAATGCAAACGATTTAGGTATGATCTTTGAATTAAATCGTTTTTAAAATGATTTTAAACAGCTCTGAACATAACTGATATATTTTTTATTATTTACCATGGTTCCTCCTCCTACCAAATTAAATGTAAGGCTGGTCAATCAGTTTTTCTTTGTAAGGTGCTATAATAACCTTTTTGGTTTGAAATGAACACCGTTCCACCCGGCCGGGCGTTTAACAACATCAAAAAACCCAATTAAGAACCACACAGTGTTGCACGATCCTTACCATATTCTGTCTGGTCTTATCAAAATAATTTACTTATTGTAATTAAAATTATCCAAATTTGTTATTTTGTTGTTCGACATAGGCACATCGCTTAAAATTGAATAAGCTTTTCTTTTAATAACTAATAATAGTTAGCCAATTTGTGATATATTATTATACAAGGTGACACGCCGAAAACTTCCCACCCTGAATATCTTCCTTTCAGTGAATAATATGAAAAATCGCTAGAACCCTTTAATTTATATTTTCAAGGGGGACACCTACAATGAATACTCCACTCGGGGCTTAACCTCCTAGGAGGGGTAGATATTACTCCTAAAATCTTAAATGGTAAAGGGGGTCAAGTGTCACATCATTTTAGAGGGCGTATAATTCTCTTTCCAATGATACTCTAATTTATTATTTTCTGATCAGCAGGTTCCGAAAAATTGCATTTCAACGTTGCAGAAGTTGGAACGTGCCTGCACTGAGATTCTCGGTTTTCATGTTAGTATTTAAACAATAATTATTGTATTGGGTATCCTTTTAGCAGACATGGTTAGAAGATTATATGGCACCAAACTTTTACATTTAAAAGTAATCTTTTAGTAAAATTTCGATGGCAGTTAGACAGACTGCATTTATCAAATGGTGGCTTTTTAATTCTTATCGTTGAAATTCCGCAAATAGCCTGCCTTTTTTGCTGTTTGTATTTTTTTAAATCTTGAAATAGCGGCTTTTTGTCAAGTAAAATAATTGTTTAGCTTTTGACCATTTAGTACTAGTATTGTTAATCCAGTTTTACTTGTTGGGCTGTGTTCAGAGATACCGTTAATTAAGTGAATAAACTGCAAAAATGTGTACAGGAAAGAATCGAAATGATTTTCGTTTATGGAGAAGTTGGAAAATGCGCACGAAGGGCAGCATTTCTTTTTAATGAAAAAAATCCTATTCGAAATGTAAGTCACAGGTATATTATCGATTTGGTAGCAAAGTTTTTGGAAACTCGTTCGGTGAAAAATAGGAAAAGAAATAACCGATACTAAATGAAGAAGCTCAAATTGAGCTTTTGGGAACATTTGTTGCAGTGCCCAACTAGCTCCATACGAACAGTAGCAGAACAGATGGGAATATCAAACGAGACTACACGAAGAGCACTGAAAATGCCTTAATTTCATCCCTATAAAATTCAGATACTTCAAGAGCTCTACGAATATGATTTTGATAGAAGAATAGAGTTTTGTGAAACCATGTCTGATCAAGTCAGCGCCAACCCTAATCTGCTGAATATCTGTTTCAGCGATGAATCTTAATTTTTCCTTAATGGCAATGTTAATAAATAAAATCGTCGGAATTGGAGTGACGAACACCCGCATATTATTCGAGAAAGACGTACAAAACGTCCTCAAAAAGTTAATGTTTGGTGTGGTATTCTTGGAAATGCAATTATTGGTCCTTTATTTATTGAAGGAAACTTGACAGGCGATCTGTACCTTAATATGCTTGAAGAGACTATTGATCCTCTTATAGCTCACGACCTAGAAACCCAAACTGATGCAGAAGGTAATTTAGTTTTACATTTCCAGCAGGACGGTGCTACACCTCATTTTTTTTTTTCCCGTCCGACAGTGGTTAAACGAGAGATTCCCAGACAGTTAGATTGACAGAACGGGAGCAATTGAATTGCCTCCAAAATCACCTGATTTAACTCCCTTAGACTTTTGTCTTTGGGGTCACCTTAAATCCGTTGTTTATGAAATACAACCTGTTGATATTGATGATCCTAAAAGGCGAATTACCTCAGCATGCCGGTCAATTTCCGGTGAAGTTATCCGAAATGTTAGAGAGGAGATAGAAAACAGACTTTATTACTGTTTACAGTACAATAGACAACATTTTGAACAGTTTTTAAAATAGTGTACAAGTGTTTTATTGTTAAAATTTCTTGTGAAAATTAAAAGTTATTTTTGTAAAAGTCACGTAACCAAAAAAATAAATCAATTCGATGGAATAATTTTTGTTTAAATACTAAACTGAAAACCAAAAATCTCAGTGCAGACACGTTCCAACTTCTGTAACTTTAAAACGCAATTTTTCGGAACCTGCTGGTCAGAAGAGAATAAATTAGGATACCATTGGAAAGAGAATTATATGCCCTTTAAAATTATGTCCCTTTTAACTCCCTTTCCCATTTAAGATTTTAAGGGTAACATCTACCCCTCCTAGGAGGTTGAGCAACGAGTGTTAAAAGTATTCATTGTAGGTGTCTCCCTTGAAAATAAAATTGACGGGTTTTTGCGATTTTTCCTATTATTTACTGGACGGAAGATATTCAGGGTGGGAAATTTTCGGTTTGTCACAATGTATATTTCAGATTAGAGGTTATCCTAAAAAGAGTGGCACTATAGTTTTCTCTTTACAATAAAAACACAAATGCGTATAAACGGTTCCGCAACGTAGTTAACCGCATCAACTCGAGGCCCGTTGTACATGTCACTCTTGACCGTTAAAATGAAATAAAGTCAAATACACAATAATTGTCATCTATTCTACGTGCAGTTTTCCAAAAAATCTCATCTGTTAGCATTTCTACGTATATAGTCCGTCAGATTGTGACAGGTTTAGGTGTCCCATTTTCGCATACAAGCCTCGAAGAGGGTTGAAAAGTACATCCATTTTAAATAGAATGAAAGGACATTTACAAGTGGCTGCTGGGGATAACACATGGAAAATACGATTTTTCCTAACAAAAACTAAAGGTTATTTGTTGCCCATTTTTCCACGCAATCCGGTTTCACTATATGATTAATTAATAGAACTAGGCTTCGGAAAACCAAAGGCTTTAATGTTGCAAGTGGCTAAAGGTTTGAAATAAGGGCGTAATTTTCTAAGGAAAAATCGAATATATGAAAACGTACGTCGTCACTAGTCCGAAAAACATGTTTTCTTGAATGACCCGAATGTATAAGTGCATTTTGGGGTCGGAAAATTTTTCTGAGGCTTGTATGCGAAAATGGGGCACCTAAATCGGTCACTATCTGACGGTCTAATACTAACGCGCCAATGTCAGAAGGGTTACAAGATTGACTAAAATCACCTATATTACAAATACGCTCTCAGCTGGGATTTTACTACAAGCTGTGCTGTAAGATATCTTATAGCTAATATACTACGAAATTATCGCTCGCCATTATAATAAACCAAGTAGGTTCAACTTTAATTACAGTGGCGGCTTACGTCCAAAATTTTGAGGGTTCACAATATCAGAATATAGATCTCAGTATATGTAGGTAAAAAACATTCAATGCTTATAATATACTTTTCTATATTCTGTTATTGTGAACCCCCGATATTTTGGTTACTAGCCGCCACTAGAGAATTGACATTTAATTATGGCTAACTGTGATAAAACAAGTGAAGTTGTGCTGACCGGAATCGAAGTGCATCGCTACCTAGAGCAGTAACTGTACCTACATCTTGCAAACATAGAATCCGAAATAGGCAGGTACTTAGGTGTATCCGAGGGGCAACCCACTAATATCTATAGGTATGTAGGTACCCCGTATTTGGAAAAACACTAAAATTCGTATGATTTCAGTGATTTGCCGAAATTCCCCTTAATTTTACACGATTTCGATGATTTCACCGAAATCTATCTAATTTTTATACGATTTCGGTGATTTCGGCGACATCATTGTATAAAATTTCTTATGATTTCTCTATAAATTGTTTTTTTTTTTTAATATTTTATTTGATCCATAAACTGCTGCGTTTTCAGTGATGATTTCGACCTTGATTTTCGTTTATGATATCGGAAATTTCTACAAAATTTGTAGTGATTTCGAATTAAAACGTACCAAAATTTCGGGAGTAGTTCACCCTGCGATTTCGACCTTGATTTTTGATTATGATTTCGCAAATTTTGACAAAATTTGTAGTGAATTCGGTCGAGCTAAAACGTAAAAGTATTTCGGAAGTGATTCACCCCGCGATTTCAACCTTGATTTCGGAAATTTCCACAAAATTTGTAGTGATTTCGAGTTAAAACTTACTAGTCGAGGGAGATATCACTAAGGTCAAAACGTATCCGTATTTCGGAAATCACCCAAAAATTTTTTGATTTCGGTGTTTTTACTGAAAATCCACTTTAATTTTATACGATGACCTTTTTGGGACTATTTCCTTGTCTTTTGATTCACAAGCTGCTGCATTTATATTTTTGAGTGACATATTGATTTCGAAGTGATTTCGGCGATGATTTTCTATGTTTTTTTCGGAATTTTCGAGAAAATTTGTAGTGTTTTCGAGTGAAACTGTACCAGTATTTCGGGAGTGATTTACCCCTCGGTACCAGTATTTCGGGAGTGGTTTACCCCTCGGTAGGTACCTACCAGTATTTCGAGAGTGGTTCACACCTCGGATGTACCTATCTATTATTTTATTAAAAAAAATCTCAGTAAATATAATTTTAATTTAATTGGCAACACTGTGCCCAACTTTAAAAACGAGAAGAAAATAGATGGCCACAAGGGCCCACGAGAGACGTTAAGTCGAGACCACTTTAAAGGCGCCAGTATTCCAATAATCTTGGTCAGGCTGTACTAAACTTCCTTACCTGCTAACCAAGAATCTCCATCTTCACAGCAGCGTTGCCACATCCCTTAAATTGTATTTAGTACTATGGATGATTTCTACTTTTATAGGCTATTATCGAATTTTGTATAATTAACATAAAAATCATAGCTAATTTGGGTAAATTTATACATTTTCTGTCGTGATGACTAGGTTCCATTTTATAAGAAAAATTCTTAACATTTGGAAGGTTAAAAGTCAAGAATGTAGGTATTAATGAACCATGCAAAAATGTGTCGATAATTAATTTATTGAGCAATTAAATGATTAAAATATATATGAATTTAAACTTGTTTGTTACATGAAAGTATTTTTTGTTCGATAATCAATACAGCCTGAATACTTGCGCCAACGAATTATTTTAAATATTACATCTCGTATTACATAGTAGTCCGCGCGTTAAATTTGACAACGTTGCAGTAGAAAACACCATCTTTTTGTATCTTCTCTCTCAACTCTCACTTCTCAGCAGTTTCAGCAGTATCGACCGAGACGTTGAATGTGATTTTGTTAATGCTTTTAGACTTAAGTCGGATTTTTAAGTTACTTACTAATTTTTAATAATAAAGACAATAGTGTTAAATGTTATTGTGGTCAATAGTTATGGTGTGAATTTGCCTAAAAGATGTACGATGAGCCTGGTGAGTCTTTTCAAAAATATTTTATTTAGTATCTAATGTGGAATGTAGGTATAAGGAAATAAATTAAAGAGTATGTCATGGCAGCGTAGTAAAGTGAGAGAAGTGTGAGGAAAGCAAGAATCAAGGCGCCCTTGTTCTTAAGTAGTAGGCTTTATTTTTGTTGAACGATATTAAAAATAAATTCTTCTGGATACAAACTAGATTGATTATACCTATGTCTTTCATTCTGCAAGAAAATATACTTACATGTACAAGTAGATAGTGGACGGATAGATTTTTATAGTTTTATAATAATTATTTTTCACATAATTTAGATTTTCTGTAGTTATTTTGGTGTCTCAAACTTTGAGAGGGATACCTAGGTACCTATACTTGCTTTTATGGATTGAAGACCACGCACGAAGGTATAAAGTACCTATAGATACCAGGTTTGGAAAAAACCTGAGAATTAAAAAATATATAAGTAGGTTTTTTAAGGGTTTTAGTTCATCTAGGTATGTCAAAAGTTATTATTAATAACGTTAAATAAAAAATACAAACAAAAAAACTAAAAAGTGAAAAAATAAATGCATTTATGTACCCATTTTTGCCCCTTTTCTCCCGAATATCCTAAAAAAACTAAAATTACAGAATTTTCACTATTAGGTTTTTAAAAACTTAAAAAACTTGGTGCAAAAAAACCTGTACCTGATAGATATCTACTATAGCACCACACCACGGGGGTTCTTCCTTCTTATTTAGATTTTTCCGGTTTTTGTTGCTTTCTAAAACTAATGGAAATGTATGAGAATTTCAGTAGGGTAGGTATGGTATGTCAAAAGAGTTCTGTTTTGATTTCGAGGATTATTTATCCATGACAAAATGAATTACCTATCCAGAAATAAGAAGTTTTTACTTCTAAAACAGACAATATATATAGGTATATAGGAAGTAGTCCTCTACCATGAAATAACTGCAGTGTTTAAGAAAATGAAATATTTTACTTTTAATCTTGGGATTAAATCAATATTATCCTTTGTTTGAAGTAGTAGGTATTTACATCCTAATTGTGTTTTAGAAATGAGAAAGAAAATAGTAAATAAGGTAGGTACCTATAATAAAATGGAAAAAATACACATAACTTAAAAAGTATTACCTATCTTCTCATATTTTGTTATTTTTTCTTGAATCAATCTATTTTCCAAGGGCGGCTCCGGTGGGGAATTTTATCTGTTTATAGTAGATGCAGTTTATTGGTGTGGGTTGTAAATGTTGAGTGATTTAGGTTATCTAGGAAAACTTCATGTGAAGAGTTTTCAAAATATAAACACTATGTGTGAAGTTTATAGCTATTTTTCTAAATTTACCTACAATCAAAATAGCTACGTAACCAGTTGCGAAATGCCTTAGAATAAGAAATCTTGCACATTATTAAAAATTCAAATATATCTAATCATAAGGATGATAAAAATAGTATATTACCCACTAGAGTTGTACAGTATATTTTTTCTACTACCAACTAAAGAAAATTGCAAAATTTTCAAAAAGGAATTTAGAGGTTATTAAAATCGAGGGGGTGTCACTGAGGAAATTTCTGTCCTATGGTATGGAGATATGTGGAAATCTATGGAGATACATGGATGTTCGGTAGAGATATGTGGAAATCCGTGTAGAATCGGAAAAGCATTTTAACTTGGCAGCCTCCAGCCGATTTTCCAGATGTTAACACTAAATTTTCATTAGGTTTATTCCAAATTCATATATATCAGACTCATGCGCAGTTTTAATTTGAAAATTCGAACAAACTTCATACCAAATACCTACCTGATTGTATTGTGTATATCTCCGAGCAATTACTAATAGAGGGAGCGTGAAAACGAGTTTGTAGGCGATTGTTGTGTTAGCAACATCTGTAGAGGAAGTGAGGAAGCGGGCATAAGGGGGAAGGTAAACATCCTTCTTGTTCAGTGGCGTATCATTTATCTATAAAAACACACATTGTCCAAACGTTTTAATTGTAAAAAACTAAAAAAATTTACTATTTTAAAAATGAATACCGTCTTATATGTGTCTAATGCAGGAAATGAAACAAAATCACTGTAAAGGTCTAATTTTTTTAATTGAAGAATAAAACCTTAAACTAAATTTTATTATAAATAAATACAGGAGCGACTAGTTTCGGCCTTACAGGAACATCTTCAGGCCTGTAATACAATAATCTTTAATTATTATAATAGGTTGGTCACTTACGAATAACATTAAATAGTATGAAGCACAAAAATGAATCCATATTGTAGCGTTACAGCATAATAGAATTAAAGCTATGAAAATAAAAGAGCAGTGCAAACGTAACTAAAAATAAGAAAACTGAGTACGAAATCTACAAGAGAAGAGGTGAGTAAGCAATTACGAATGCATTTAAATTGCTCGGGATAACAAATAAAGCTGATAATGTAGTGGTATAGTCCCCGTCTGGATATGTTAAAGAGGACGGCGTTTTCTCTGTAAATCTGGAGAATGTAAGGATGGAGGGAAGACGAATCTTGCCAGCTCAGGTGTAGATGGCTAGAAAAAGGAGCGTGTAGATCAAAGCTCCAGTAAATATCGTCACTTTCGTCTAATTTTTTTATTCTCACTCACCGTTTCGGCTTTATCTTCGAAATTCATTTTTAAAAGGAAATAAAAGTAATTCATGCAAGCATATAATAAAACAACATGAATTCATTATATTTATAAGCTAATAAACGTTTGTCAAACAATAATTAGATTCTTAAACAAATTTCTAGTTTTTGTTTTGCAAAAGACTTTTTTGCCTTCTTCGGTTGCCTCTGCCACTTTTCTTTTAGTAGTTTCGAGGAGAATTTTCCTATGGAAACCACTAGAACCATCAATTGGTTGGTAAAATTTTGATATTTTGGGTCTGGTTAGATCAAAAGCTCTTAATTGAGAATTATATTTGCAAAGGCCGTTTTAATAATATTTTCAAAAGTTCTTGAAATCGTTGTTAACAGAAACCTGCAAAAAAATATATCAGTTTATTCCTAAAATATAAGATATCACACAATGCACATTCATATAATATCATTGTGCTAGAAAAATACTTTGTAGGTACTGAGACAATTTAAAAAAAAATTATTTCGAGAAACTCTACTTTTAATGTCATCATTGTACTTAACTTTTTTATTGCTAAATTATTAATAATGTCATTTTGTGTAGTTCGTTGTGATTTGTATGATATATATTATAAAAACCTATCATCAATGTTAATGTGCCAAGTTTTTTTAATAATTATGTCCTTGTTATAGTAAAAACACATTTAAACACATTTTTAAAGTTTTCTGGATTTCTGCTTTAAATTATCGTGCAATTGAACTGACTAATTGTGCGTTTAAGTAAAGGTATATCTCTTTTTTGTTATAACAGTCTTTGTATATTGTTCTAACTTTTTAGATAATCAGAGAAAACAGTAAGACATCTTAATATATCCTATTTCATCAACAAAAATGTAGAATAATTAATCTCACATCAAACGAAAAAAGTCATTTTAGGATGTCCTAATAGGTTTTAACTTAAAAACTAAATAAAATGTATATTGCAACTGTGTTTAAATAAATGAATGTTTTTATACCTGACTATAGCACCAGACAAACATTTTTTTAGATCATAATGATCTGCATAACTCAAAAGAGTCAAAACCCACATTATTTAAGTTGTTCTAGTATTGTTTTAGCATAACGATGTAAACTCCAATAATACATATTCACATTTTTTTGGGACGTTTTTTAAGGAAATTAAAAAAACATGAATAATGTGATATTCTTGTTTAGTTTTGTACTATATAATATAGTTCATTAGGTAGTGATTTAGAAGCAAATTATGTTCTATTTATAGAATAAAAAATCACTCATAATATCTAAATATTTATACCGATTTATATTTTGGACAGGAAGACTATTTTATGTTTTTGGCTCTGAATAGTTTTCTTAAGAATTTTAAAACCTTCCTTAGCTCTTTTGGGATATTCCATGCATATCTTTCAAGTTCATTTTGTTTAAACCTAAAACAAATTAAGTACAAAAAATGAAAATTTAAACAATACACAAAATTAGTCTTTTAGATTAGTTAAAAAAAGTGTTAACAAAAAAAATGGCTATGCCTTCTTCCTTAAACATTCTTTTTGAAAGAAACTTAAGTTTCTCTACTTACTTGCTGTTTTAGTATTTTAGTAGCAGATGAATATAGTTTAGAAGCTGTGACAGGATTGATTATTATACTTCTTTCGTCGAAATTGCATTTTTCTTTAATATTTTCCTCCCCTGAGGTCTTTAATAAAAATGTTCATTAGCATAAAAAGTTATTCAGGTGGTCACTTGTTGAATTCCTATATTTTGGAACCATGTATTTCTTTCTCATATCAAGAAAAGGAAACCTAAAAAAATAATAAACTGTACAAAGATGTGATATTAAAATAATAATAAATAATTAACCTTTACTATAATCATTATGAGACGGATGAAGACGAACTTAGCTGGAGTTTACTTGCTCTTAATTTTAATTTTTCGATAAGAAAATAAGAAAGTTTAATTGCAAATTGAAGGTGATTGCCTAATGCACCGCCTCTGATAATTAGGTTGTGTCTGTACTTATGATATTATCTTGAAGAAGCATTTTCAACAGGCTTTTTACACATAAAGCATGTTTTCACCATATTATTACAGATAATCCGTAAAATACAAATTAGAAATTGACATGTGTCAGAAAGTGTCAGAATTGGCGCTGTCAAACTTGGCAACGCTGATTAAATAAGCCAATTACAGAAGAGGTATTTTCCCCCTCGGGGGGAGTAGATGTTGCTAACAAAATTTAGCGCGGGGAAGGGGGGAAGACTCCCTCTAGTAGTAATTGCTCGGAGGTGTATATTGTGTATAATAATATTTTGATGAATTTTAGATTGTTAAACTTGTTTGTAACAATTTTAGTATACAGATGAATGTTTTGAAGTTTTGTTTTAAAATATATTGTTTGTTTTGGATTTCTGATTAAGATAATCGACTGTTTATATCATTGAAAAATAAATATTATTTTATGCGAGTTTTGAATGAAATGATTGATGATTTTTTATCAGACGATTTTTTCGAATCTGATGAATTATCAACACGTGAAGATGATTTGGTAAAATATAATATAAATTTAAAGACAAATAAAAGTCAATATACAGGGTGCTTCATTAAGGATGACGACCCGCCGTATCTCAGAATATCTTGAAGTATAATGTTTTTGAAAGAAGCGCAACAGGTCGATTTTTATTTCAAGAGGGACACCTTTCTATAATATCCTCAACTGTCATATATAATTCCTTTCTCCTACGTCAATCTAACCAATATAATTTAAATAGGGAAAATACCAAGTATGACACATCGTCGGAAAGGTAATTTTATGGGGAATTCATGACTGTTCATTGCGTTCCTTTTAATTTTAGCGCCCTCTAGCGGGATAATAAATATTATCTATGATAAAGTGTGACACTTCATTTGAAAGCTAATTTTATTAGTAATCCAATGCACCACATAACATTACCCTAGATATCTCCATATTACACTTGCAACAAAATAAATTTAGTAATAATGTATTCTTTTTTCCTTTTAAGTTCATTTTATTAAATTACTAATAATACTAATAATAAACCATTGCGATTCAATATCTAAATTCCAGATGCTTGCTAAATTAATAATAATAATAATAATAAAAGTTGACGGGGTGGGTGGCTCAGTGGTAAAGACTCTGCCTGCGGATCCAAGGGTGTCGGGTTCGAATCCCATAGTTGGCCGGAATTTTTTCATTTAATTTAATTATTTAAAATTAATTCTGATGCCTTGGTATGATTCCCCACTTGACCATTCACTGTTGGGTTCTAATTAACAGTGCTGTTCCTAAAGTGGCGTTGAGAAACAGTAACAAAGCCTACACAGAACACGAGGCGAAATAAACATAGTAGTTGAAGCCGATGACACACAAAAAAAAATAAAAGCTTTTTTGGCAAAGAACAAAGAAAACAAAATACAGAGAAATATAATACAATATTTGTCAAAAGGTAGAGTTAGGTCCAATCCTTTCAAGCAAGGGTGTCTCCTCTCTTCCACTCAACCTATTCATCAATTAGATAAAAAATTTGAGTCAAACTCAAACCTATACTCACTCCAAACCTATATATTAATTACATCGCCCATTCATCACAATAAACATTTAAAACAAGATATATTACAATGTAATGTAATGAGCTTGCTGTTAAAAAACGCTTATCAAAATATGAATTATTTGTACCTATACCTGTTAGTTAAAAAAATAAAAATTGACAACAGATAAGCCTAATATGCTTGTCATTTTTTTATAAGCCTTCTGTAGCTCTGTCTATTCTGGTATATGGATGATTTATGTTGTATAAAATTAAATATTCATTAACTTGTTATTCTAGTTTGACTTTTATTTTTGCCTTAGCACACATTAAAAAAAGTTAATATTCTTTGATTATGAAAAAAAAAAGGCATTCCCAGAATACAAATCATTTCAAGAATGTCCTTTGTAATATCAATTTTATTATTTCTTATTGTTGAAGGTATATAATATCATTTTTGTTACAATAACATTATTAAATTTCCATTCTAAATAAGCAGAAATAACTTCTCTTATATTGACTTAAATCGCTTTAATGGTTTTGGCCTTACTGTAGAGCAATTAAAGTGATCACTTGAACAATTTATAAACTTGCTGATTTTATAGTGTGTCTACTTAAATCGGCACCATATGGGAAATTTTTTTATTATTAGTTTTATGAAAAAAGTTCATTACTCATATAAAGTTCTACATAGTCTAAGACGTAAGATACAACCATTAGATATAATTGTTTTCAGTCATATACGAGATTTGACGAAAAATATGAATTTTACGTAAGAGCAAAGAAACTTTATTTTTAACAATATCGAAAATTGTTATTAAGAAAAGTTGATCAGAATTAAAAACTACAATCAGATATAGAATATTATCTATCCATTTACAATGAATAAAACAGTTTTATGATCTGCAAAATTAAAAATATAGGTAATTCGTAATTTTAAGGTAGGTAGAAAGATAATCTTGGATTTCTGGCCATAGTTTTCAGTTCTCATCAACTCTTATTAACGATATTGTTAAAAATAAAGGTACTTTACTCTTACATACGACTAATATACGACTAAAAAAAGTTTTAGACCATGAAGAGTAACTTTTTTTCTAAAAACTATTAATAAAAAATTTCCCTTATGGTGCCGACTGTATATTTTGGTAATACTTAAAGATCTCAAAAGAGCAAGCTTACCTACCTACTTAATCATACGTACTAGCACAATTAGAGGGTGTAAAAAAAGACTTATAACTCGAATAAACACTGTCATATTTGCAGTATATATAGGCTTTCGAAATGATTGAAATGATGAAAATGTTAACGAACACAAAAAAAAAATCCGGCAATGTCAGTGAATTTGGATTGCACGGGGAAAAATTTATCAAGGGGCATGAATAAAACCCGACAAAGATCCTTGAATTCTGGTAAAACGTTCAAAGAATTAACAAATATTAATTATTAATTAGCGAAAACATTTTACACGATCTAAAAAGCTAATTAGAAAATAAATAGGGCGAAGCACGGAACACTAACCAGATTTGAATGTCTTGTAAAGAGAAATTTGTTTGAATAAAAAAAAATGCAAAAACAGATCGATTTTCAAACCTTCCTAACATATCCTTAACCATCATACATCATTTCCGTTCACTCCTTCACACTACAGTTTTAATTTTCGTAAAAAATTAATCACTAAATTGACTTACTTGCACATATTAAGAGCAAAACAGACCTCTCGCGCAAGCAACAATATTTTAAAGATTGTCTAATATAAAATTGTATTTTTATGCTTGCCACTGGGAATACTTTGTGATATTATGTGTATTGACAATATTGAGAGCTTTAAATTTGTGCAACGATAAAGCAGCACTCGAAATAAATTTGGGAAAGCATCCCATTTAAAAACTACTAGATATTTATTAAAACATAAAAATAAATCTTTATAGATTTAATACAGAATGGCGCGTAAAAAGTTGAGATTTTGACTTATTTCAAAAGACAAAATGCCTGACTTTTTTTTTTAAATCGGGGCTTAACAGTTAATTTGACATAATTCAAAGTGTAACACTTAATGGATATTTTTATAGTTTTTTTTTTTTTTTTAATTTTTGTTTGTCGAGTTACCATCTCACTGAACATATTATTAAACTGGAGGTTCAAAGCCGATCAACAAAATCGAGCCACATAACGAGAGAGGCTGGCGCCCACAGGTGCGTATCCAAATGCACTAAAAGGTAACACCAAAATTAAATTTAACACTTATTACATTCAACTACAACATCTTTTAATTTAAGAAAATCACTTAAAAATGATCTTTGGTTAATAAGCAGCTAAAACAAATGTTCCAATAACAGTACTAATTAAAATACAACGATATTAACTTACGATAATATAACTTATCGTAGTCCGCCCGTGGAAAAAGATGTGCCGCACATCCAAATTTTTAAGAAATACCCTTCTAATTAATAAAAGTTAATATGGTACATGTGGTACAAAGTGCATTAGTTTAATACCTGATAATATTTTTTAAATATCTGATTTCAGATAGAAAGCAAGAACTTTAAAGAACTTTTTAAATTTTTCTTTGAATGCTGTTTTTCAGCAAATTTGTCATTGCATAAAATAAATACAATTGAAACTAATTTATAATTATATTGGAGAAAAAAAAACAAATTAGAATGACAAAATTATTAGTTAGCAAATACGAAAACTGAAAACTTTTATTTGTTCATGATATATGTGAATTATTTATTGTTGGAATAACTGTAAATATTCATCTTTAAATTGAAAAATTCATAAAGTGAAATTAGAGGAATACGGGAAACATTGTCTCTCATCGTTAAAAATTGAAGTAATTCCAGTTTTGTGTACATTGTTACACTTTTAAATGTTTTGGGAAATATAAAAATGTTGATAAGTACGTACCTATATTCTTAATTAAAAATCGTCAGCCGAACATCGTCAAATGGTATATCTCGATCTTTTTACGTACTTAAGAATATTGTTGTGCTGATCTGGAAACAACTTTAGCAGTTTGACATTTTTTTATAAACAGATAATAAAAAGTTAGCGACATTGCCAAACAATGTTGAGTAGTATAATAAAAAGATCAATTTAGCACTGTTTGCGTCAGTAACTGATTCAAACCTTTTTTTTTTTCTATTTTTTTTTGACACCTGCGTAGCACAGTGAATGCACGGGTATATTTTAATTTTTCTTAGGTATGTTTTAAACATATTTACGAGGATAAAAATAATAAAACAATATTTTATTTCTTTTCAGTAATTTAGATGGATATTTAACAACTACAAGAATGTGATCTAATCAATTTTCTTGGTATACATAGTTACACTATTACACGAATCGTTTCTTGTATTCCCCCACGCAATTAAAACATTGCTTAATATATATAACGCAGAACAATCGTTTCATTTCATTTTTTCTTTTTTTCAAAAATGAATCCCACTGTCTTTCGTTCAAATGCATAACTCGTTTTCCACTAACAATACTAGCAAGAAATTGATATTAAAAAGATCTCGCCAAACGTTCTAGTTAAACAATGCTAATAACGAGACTAGATACAGGATTTGTGTGGGCAATGCTTCTGAGAGTTTTAATAAAAAAATCAAATAGTTGATAATAAACACATGTTTATATAACATATAAATGAAGCATAAATAGAAATGATCATAGTATGATTATTATTATCAGACAATTTTACTAATAATGTTAGAAAACAAAGCTTTCATTATAATAGTAGGTATATATTGTGTAACAAGTGCAAAAAGTCGTGTAATTGTGGCCCTTCCATTATACTTTACTTTTCCTACGACCGGCAATGGCTAAAACACTAATCACACTTTTTTAAATAATTGCAAAATGTAATAAACGTAGGTTTTTTATGTCATTTTCATTTTTTTTTCACAGTTGGTTTTCCACTAAAGTTTGAGGCAATAAAAGTCTTCTGAAAATTGTGAATTTAATATAGGTATCGTAGATCGCAAATCGAAATCCGAAAGGTTAGAATTATCTGAAATAAGTTTTTAAATAATTTGAAAATTCGGAGGCAAATCTCAAAAATCCCCTTACGAATTATTAAGATCATCCCCGGGCCACAAATGTGAAAACAAATACCTGTGATTTGAAGGAAAAAAAAACCTCTCATTGTCGGGAGTCGAACCCAGACCTCCACGTTTGCCGGACGTGTTATTAAAATAATATCCCCACTACCTATGGATGTGAGTGGAATTACCTACTTTGGCTTTTAAAGAACAATAGAGATGTAATGTTGTGTACTGATCATCTGAAATATAAGAGTTATATAACTTGTATTTACAAAGAAAAATAGATCGTTTGGCACTAATTGCTTATTTTCATTGCGACCTAGAAAAATATACCGGGTGTTCAAATTAAAGTATTACAGTTAAATACCGCCGAAACTATGTATTTTAGAAAAAAAAATTTCAGACAAAAGTTTCATAGTTTTTTGGGAGAAACATTTTGGCGAAATTCATTTTTTTATAGCTGATCATAATATGGCTATATCGAGGTGGACTTTGTTTTTTTAAATGGGAATCCAATTTTTTTTACATATTCTTAAAGTACATAAAAAAATTTTGCTAGGCGAAAAAAAAGTTGACCATATTATGGTTAGCTATAAAAAACGATTTTAGCCAAAACTTTTTCCCTACAAAACTATAAAACTTTCGTCTGAAACGTTTTTTTTTTTTTATTAAAGGCGGTATATAGCTGTAACACTTTAATTTGAACACCCGGTATATAGTGAATACATATCTCGAATCTATTGAGAACTTCTCTGTCACGAAATAGCTCCGAACGATAATGCGCGTGCCAAAAGAGCGTGTAACGAAATAGCCTCCAACAAAATAGCGCGTAACTAAACAGCGCCTGACCGATATAACAGCGTAGTTTTTACTAATTTACCTAACCTATGCGGCCTGGAGACGTCGCGGGTTGCTTCACTTTTTTTTTATACATTAAGTGTCTAAAAAAAACCTAACTAATTTACCTAACCTGTGCGTGAGCGATCGGTTAGGTAAGTAAATTAAAGTTTTTTTCTCTCATTTTATATATATTTTTTGCGTAGCAACCCGCGACTGCTCCAGGCCGTACAGGTTAGGTAAATAAGTTAAAACAGCGTTTTTTAAATCTGGATCTAGTTCGCTGGACCTCTATTTCGAAACGCGCTGTTTTAGTAGACGCCATCTCGATAAAGAGCTGTTTCAGTATGGCGCTATTTATAAAGGCTCTTTTCGTTCAGGCGCTCTTTTGATACGCTTTATTTCAAAAGGCGCTATTTCTTGACAGCCATAAAACGATTTCTCTGGGAACTACAGTAGCTATTCAGCAGTGCACCTGCTTTTCATACCTGTTTCCGACCCATGATTTACAGTGTTTCTTCTGCACCGGGGTTATTTTCTAAAAGATAGTGTTCTGAATCTTTACCAATTTTTGGACAAAGTTCATTAGTCGTAAGACAAAGAAATCTATGTGAATCCTCAAATATTCTAGTTTCTAATAAAAAATTGATACCCGCCAAAATGTAAAATCACACCAGCAATATTTTAATTGTATTGCCTTTCGCTTTACTTTTTTAAATCTAAATTAATCAGCCAACTGAATTGCCACATGAAATATAATCGTATTTTTTTTGTTCTAGTAAAACGATGCTACTGCGAAGGCCATTGTCCTGACGGTCAGCAAAATGGAACTTGTGAGATTCGAAGTGGTGGCGTATGCTTCACTTCTGTAGAAGCTGTCTATGATGATATTCAAGATAAAGATGTACCTTTCTACACCTTTGGATGTCTTCCTGATGATGAACGGGGACTTATGCAGGTTAGTGTTTTTACATACTCAATTATCAGAAATAGAAGAACTAAATTATTGGTCAAACAACCTTTCATCTTATGTCGATACAGATAATATAAAAAATTATTATAAGGAACAAGTATAAGTCAACTTTTTAGAGTTCAGAGTTTTAATTAGAAACTATTTTAAATATTGATGATATTTGCTGGTGCGATGGTGGTGTTTAGATTTAAAAGATTCAATAAATTCACAATAACGCTATACACAGGGTGTCCCGAAATTAGACGGTCATATTTTAACAGCATAATCTACATCCTAAAATAGGAGTAAAAGTTCATTTAAACTTAGGTTCGAAAACGTTTCTTTTCCGAGATACAGGGTGTTAAAAGTGAAGTCCAAATGACACACTTTTGTAAATATTTTCCTAACGTTTAAAAATAACTAAGTGAAATTTGGTACAAATGCTTACCTTTTTACGCTCTATTCAATGGACTAAATCCCAGTTTTTGATCATCTTCATAGGTCGGTAAATTAGGGGGGCTTAGGGTAAAATTGCCCTAACTTTTTATTTGTTGACAGTTTTTAACATTTTTGACTATAAAATTTGGAAAACCATGTTTCATAAAGCTACTTTTGTTGTATCTCGCTAGGACGCACTATTTTCAAGAGATAAGCATTTGAAAATTTCATAATAAGTTGATGTTATCTTATTCAAAAGTGTAAACAATCTGGTGACTAAAGAAATTTTAGAAAATATTTACAAAAATGTGACATCAGGACTTCACTTGTAACACCCTGTATCTCGAAAACGAAACGTTTTCGGACCTATGTTTATATGAACTTTTACTCCTATTTTAGGATGTAGATTACGCTGTTAAAATATGATCGTATAATTTCGGGACACCCTGTATAAGTAATTTTAAAAATCCGACTTCAAAATCGCGCAGATACCTTTGCAAATTAAAGAGTTTGGTGATTTTCTCATGGATCCCATCATCAGATCTTGATCAAATTTATATGGAACCACCCCTAAGGTACCTCCTTTCTGATAAACAAAAAAAGGATCATGGAAATCGTCCAAAGTAATGTAGAAAATTATCAGTAAACATACATACAAAAAATTATTCCAACTAATTGAGAACCGCTTCCTTTTTTGAAGTCTGTTATAAAGAAACTACTGTATCAAAAAAATTATTTAGCAACTGGCCCTTTTTCTCACAATACATTCGTTTGCTTAAAAACGAGAAAACTTTTAACAGCAAATGACACTAGAGAATATTCGTGATTACATGATATTCAAATTAATTTTCGCGTGCCTGTCAGTTATCACCTATAAGTAGGATATTTGATAATTTTGTATTTGTTTTAGACGGAATTTTATATTTATGATTTTTTTACTGTTTTTACATAATATTCTCATTATAATAGTAATTTTGAGTTTCATTTAGTGTTAATTTAAGTTTAGTTTCGGTGCTTTCCTCATAAATTAATATTTATCATCTGTTTATGATTAATTTGATGGAAATATTTACCTATCTGGTTGCTACAACAGTGAACACGAACACCAATTTTGCCAAATGATGAACAGATTTTAAAACAAAATTGATAAATCAAATGAAATTTAAAAAAAATCAGTATAATACATCGGTTTTATAAAAAAAATCCTTAAATAAATGTCAGGGTTCGGAAGATATAATATATCAAGTGATATATATCACGATATATATCATGATATTTATATCTTGATATATATCCGATATATTCGATAATTTTATTTAATAAATTAAAAATGTTTTCTACCATTTTGAACATCCGAAAATGTCTCAATACGCCCTTGTATAAAAGTATAATAACTAGCGGTTTATGTGTTTGTGATAAAATATTAATGTTAATAAAATAATGTTATCTGTTAATTTTATTAATTACTTTTGTTTTTCATTTTAATTTGAGTTAGAATAAACGGTTTGTTGTTTAGAATATGGGTTTTTGTTAATATGTTTGTGTTCAAATTTAAAATGTAGTTTGTGCAAGAAACAATACTGTTTTTTAATTAAATAATTAAATTTTAAAAATGATATATATCGGTTATATATCAGATATATATCATGTGATATGATATTTATATAAATATCATGATATTTTCGAACCCTGATATAAAGTATGATTACATATTACTAGACACAAATTTTGCTACTTAAGAAAAGGTCCTATCCACTTCTTCAAGGGCTAAAAATCCGACGACGTAGCGAAATTTCGCTACTCCTGGCAACATTGAATAATGTCCTAGTTATAAGACACCTTTTACAAATTTCCTCCAGAGGGCGTATCTTTTATCTTGAATCGCGAATACTAAAATACTTTTTTGAGTTTTTAATAACAGAATTTTGACATTTCCATATATTTACATTTTAAAATCCTTATTGTTCAAATAAGAATAATATAAATAAAACGGAAAAAATTTAAGGGGTGATTCTGTGATGAAAATTAAGGTGGGTATTGAAAATATCCTCCCCGGAAAAGTTACACCTCTCCGAAAATTGAAGGGATGATAGCAGGGGTGAAAGGGTGACTTTTTAAGAACCTAAATATGGCACAGTATCTCCCCCTTCGAATATTAATTGACTTGTTTTTGTTTGTAATAATTGGTCCTTCAAAAGTTACTTTAGGCGGATACTTTTATCTGAAAAGCACTGTATAAAAGAAAACAGCAAGAGCATATAACATATATATTTTTTGTGTTTACAGTGCAAAGGTCACCTAGTACCTCATGAACAGAGCAAATCTATTCAGTGCTGCAATGAGAAAGACGAATGCAACAAATTCTTACGCCCTACTTACCCAGAGAGGCCTACCCCCGAAACTCCTGGTTTTGGATCAGCAGATAGTTTACCTTTCACAGTCTTACTGACCACTGTGACCTTTTGCCTTACTTTAGTGCTTTTAGTAGTGGCGATAGTATATGTTAAGAACAGACGAAAGGAGATGCAAAGAAAATTTGGATTATATGGAAAGGGTTATGCTACCGAAAAATATCCTAAAATGGAGGTAAGTTATTAAATTAGTAAAAAAATTAAAATCAATATGTCGATAATGGTGGTTTTGGTCAGCACAATAGAAAGTAATAATAAACATCATCCCTCTCCCACACAAGCTATGTTTCTAGGATTCATTTATAAGGGGCTGAATTAATATTAAGAAGATTATTATTATATATTTTAATATGTATCATCTTTTTTTTACTCATAAATTTATTTTAATTTCTTATACTTAATGAATTCGACATTTCCATATTTCAGAACTACTGGTCTGACATTAGTCCAAATTTTACAATTCCCAATATTAAGGAAATATAAGAATTCTTGATTTGAATAACATATCTTGAATAATATTTTAGGTTTTACACAATTACATTAAAGTGAATAACACAAGGTGAATATGTAGTAAAAGCAAAAGGAAAGTCTTACTCATTCAAATTTGTGAAAATACTTTCAGAATTTGGTGAAATAAGGTCTTAATTTATTTGGCTAGTGGGAATTAAAACGGCTGGCTGTCTGATCTGGACCAATCAACAGCAATCATTCTGGGCCAAACTACCTAGGCAGAGGCATATGAAACTTACTACTGAAGTTCCCCTCAAAGCCACTAACTTAAAGCTCCAACATAAATCAATTATATTTTACATTATTTTAACCACTTTGGCAGACGATAAGTGTTCAAGAATGCAATAGAGAGACCATTGATTAGTTTATTTTTTAAGAACAAATAGCTTCAGATTAAAAAATTTCTGATGAAGGGGTTTAAGACTCAATTGCTTCTACTAATTTTTATTATTTTATTTATCCTACATTTATTCACTTAATTATTAACTTACACATATTCCTGAAATTTTTTTATTTTTTTTTATAATAAAATTAATCTCTTGGGGCATTTATTTGATTGATGTTTATTCTCTCTTGTAATTTTTAGTGTATCGATGTAATAAATAACGTTCATTATGTATGTCTAAAAAAGGTACACTGTTCGCCAGTGGTGCCATTTAATATTTAAGCCTAAAATATTCAAAATTTTATTTTGGTCAACTAAGTTAATCCCCAAAAAACAATGAAGATATAATTTAATTTAATATTTCTTTTCTTCTATTATTTATTAAACTTAAATGTAATATTTTTTTAAATATAATGAATCTATTAATCGTACTTGGAGCGGCGGTCACACTGTAAATTTTTTTTTATTTGACAAATAACCCACTACACTAGTGTAACCAAATGGAATCTTTATATTATGAGAAAATAAAGTATTTTTACAAAAAAAAATAATTTCCCTTTTATTTGTTGTTGGTTACATTTTTTTATTGTTTTAAAACGTTAGGATTGTGTTGTTAACAAGTAAATACATACATTTTTATAAATATGATGGAGATACAGGAAATTGATTTTATTCAGAGAAAAATTAACATATCGGAAATATGTTTTCTTAAACTAAACTATTTTAAACAATAAACATATTTTCTTTTTTTTATAGGTCCATGGTCCCCTTACTAATTTAATTGAACAGTCCAGTGGATCCGGATCTGGACTTCCAATTTTAGTTCAACGCACCATTTCGAAACAAATTCAAATGATTCATTCTGTAGGAAAAGGGAGGTATGGTGAAGTATGGTTGGCAAAATGGAGGGGCACTAAAGTTGCTGTCAAAGTTTTCTTTACGACTGAAGAACAAAGTTGGTTTAGGGAAACTGAGATTTATCAGACTGTGTTGATGCGGCACGAAAATATACTTGGATTTATAGCAGCTGATATTAAAGGTAACAAATATTTTCTTTTGCCAAATTCAATATAATAATATAATATAACCATTAAGGTTTAATTTTGACTGGCAGTGTCAATGTCAAGACATTTAAGCCATTTTAACCATTTCAGAATAATTTAATAAAGTTGTTCGAAAATCCATTGATATAAAAGATCCATGGTTAAACATGGGGGTAAACATCTTATTTGTTAGTTATCATAAAAAGTCAACTAACAGAAAAAATTTATGGATTTCTCAAGAAGGAGTTCTAAGAAAAATTTAATTCTACAGAAATATCAAATCGCTCTACCTCAATGCCAAAAGGAAGTTTAAAATTTATCAAAAAATATATTTCTACAAGTTCAAAAAGAAACAAGTTGTGTCTTGTCATCTTCATGAACAACAAATATGAAATAAATGTTTCAAAAATCCGTTATTTTAAGACGTTTCTTTTTGAAATGAGGTAACAAAATATTTGATAAACTGAATATGAAAACATTTGCCTGTTTTCACTGAAGGCGTCCATGATTTTGGTCTTTATGCGTTATGGACGTCATTAAAAAGATATGAACAAATTTTTGATATTAACGTTTATTTTCTTTTTCAAAAATTCCAAAATATAAAAAACCGAATGGAAAAAATAGTTGGTGCCAGTCAAAATGACCTATAAGGCAGTTAACTCAATCCACGTTCGATAAAAATTTTGATTTGGGTTTTACAATAAAACAAATATTTTTTTCAGGTACTGGCAGTTGGACTCAAATGCTTTTGATAACGGACTACCACGAGTTCGGCAGCCTTCATGATTACCTCCAAGATCACTGCCTCGATCCTACAAGTCTTCTGCTAATGTCTCAGAGCATTGCGTCTGGTTTATCACATCTTCATACCGAAATTTTTGGTACCAAGGGCAAACCTGCAATTGCCCATCGAGATATCAAAAGTAAGAATATTTTGGTGAAAAGAAATGGAGAATGTTGCATAGCAGATTTTGGATTGGCTGTCAAATATCTGTCTGATACAAAAGTAGGTTTCATTCTTTATTACTAAAATATAATTTTATATCAATATAAAGGCGTTTTAAAAATAAATGAAGTATCGAATTTAGTCAAATAAACTTTTTCTAACGTACTTTTTGCTTTATCTTGTTTGTAATTTCTGCATTTTACAATTCTTTCTCAAGCGAAGAAAAGTAACAAAAATTTTTGTTAGATTTATACTAATTTAGTGAACAATTTTAGGAAATTGATGTTCCTCCGAATGTCAGATCAGGAACAAGGAGGTATATGGCCCCAGAATTGCTTGACAAATCCATGAATGTTCATAATTTTGATGCCCACAAAATGGCTGACATGTATGCATTTGCATTAGTATTATGGGAAATGGGAATGAGATGTGTCACAGGTGACAAACTCAAGGTAAGAAACACAAAATATTTGATTAATTTGTTAATAAATAAATAGAATAAATTGCTAAATAAAAAAATATTACTAAACACATACGAGGGTCACTCTCATATGAATGAGATTCACAACAAGTATTTGTTTTAACAAGGTTCTAGTCCACATTTTTTGCTAGACAATGTTTTATTGTTAAGCAGTTATGCATTCAGTTTGAGAATTAAGTGAATTGTGCGAAACACTGAACTACATTACTGAGCTATGATCTTTTATAATTTTAAAGTTTGCCTAACCCAAGAACAAAGTGTCGAAAGACTTGTGTTGTCATTTTGGAGACGAAGCACCATCTCGGGCTACTGTATATGTATAGAAGCGGTTTGAGGAATTTAGGAGAGGTCGTAGTAGCCTTAAGGGAGAAGAGCATGAAAGAAGACCTTGCACAGCGGTAAATCCAGAAAACGTTGCTGTTGTCAGAAGATTGATCTCAGAACACAATCGCTGCACTTACCAAAATATAGAGACAACCCTAGGCATAGGATCCGCGGTCATTCATAAAATCATACATGAACAATTGCACTTCAGAAAAATCGTTTCTCAATGGGTGCCCCATTATTTAACGAATTAGCAGAGAAACTGTAAATGCTAAATAATGGTGGTCATCGAATTATTCCAAAAATTGTGACAGGTGATGAACTCTCATATCCCTTTTTACGACGTTCCAACACGTCAGGAAAGTAGATTATGGGTCTTTGAAGATGACAACAACCATCAAAACACAACATGCAATGAAGAAAGTAATGTACGTAGTTTTTTTTTTTTTTTTTTGGAGTACGGGAGTTATGAAAGCTATTAAGTTAGAGGGACAGAGGACAGTTACAGCCGCTTGATACACCCAAGTTTGCCTTCCTGCTGTTCTTCAAGAGCTGTCGGTAAGAAGATTGATGCTTCATCACGTCAGTGCATCCTCTCATAAGGCGGAAACAACATCACAGTTGTTGAACATCCACCCTACTCGCCAGATCTTGCAATGTGTGACTTTGGGTTATTTTTGAATTTAAAAAAAAATTACGATGTCGTTTTAATTTAGAAGCATATATCGATTGTGCCGTCGACGTGTATTTTGACTTCATCCCTGTTATCGATAAGTGGAAAATTCGACTTCAAAAGTGCATTGATGCTGGAGGGAAGTACTTTAAACACGTGAATTTTCATTATCATAGTCCCTATAGTTTTAGAAATATCATTCAATGTGTGTGACCTTTGTATTAAGGATGCATAGTTCTCTGAGCCACCATGACGTTTATAACTTGAACGATTTAATTTTTTTTTATTAACCTCTTGGTAATTCAAGCATATATATGTAAAGATAAATATAAAGTATTTTATTAATATTAACGCTGATTTTTTCACCTCTGAGTAAAATTACTATAGGTTTACTTGCCAAATTAGCAAACTATAACCTATAAACTAATCAGCAAGTAGTTACTGTCAACTTGACTCAGAAGTGAAAAAACTGGCCCTTAATGTGATGTCTGAATAAAGTGTATTTCAAATACATTGTACATTTATGTCCACGTTTGTGTCAGAAATCGTCCACTGAGTATGAGTTAGTTTCTTGGAGAATAAGAAAAACAACTATAAAATTACACACACAATAGGGCTGGTGACAGCAGTATAAAGTGTACAATGGTGAAGTTTTCATCAAGCAATGATAGCTCTAAATACTTTTAGTTTCTCTGCCGAAAGAAGCAAGAAAGAATGTGGGTTTTCCACTATTCAAAGATCTAAGACTACTAATTTTTTTGTTTTTCAATATTTTCGTTTCTCAAATTAATGGTTTATTTTCTTTAAATTGTGAATTATTACTTATAATAATACCACTAGTGCCTAAATAATTTACGGAAAATTTTTCGAACTCATGAATATTTTCCAGAGTCGAAGAAGAGGGATAATTTTCTTAAAATATTCTTGAGTGAGCAAACATTTCCAGACAATAATTTTGGCAGGTGTGGTATTCGATAAGAAAATTTTACATCGAAATATTAAAATTTCAAAACTTGACAGACATGCATTAAAACGACTTAAATCAAATTTGCAAAGTTGGTCAAGTCAGTTATGCATTTAGTCTTATTTAAAGTCATTTAGTTGAAATGGCAAATTTTTTACTCCGTCGCGTCGTAATATTGGGTGCGTTCACCAGACGGCAACAGTTGAGTTGTTGAGTAAGCGATCGCGTTCGGCAGACACGATGACTTTACGCTGAATGTCATCTGCTGCAAATTTCACCCAGCGCGATGAATTTGCGCTGAGCCGACTCAATATATGTTTAGACATGCGCAGTGAGATGACAGTTCATTGTTGCGCGTGCTTTTTTAATTTTTAAAACGTACATATTATGGAAACTAATACAGAAAATTTGTCAACCTACAGTTTGGTGTTTTCACTATTTTCTGACGAGGATCAGCATCAGCCAATAATTATAAGGTTATGTTCAACAGTCTAATCTGACAGTTTTGTGACAGACAGAGACCCAACGGTCAACGGAGCGTTCAGCCAATTTCCATCTGCTGCCGGACGTTAATGCCCAGCCGTTTAGCGCTTAAAGTTAACTGCTGACGTCTGGTGAACGCACCCATTAATATCATAGGCGATTTTAAATCAGTTACTAGAAATGTGACCAAGTCAAGTGTGGTCAAGGTTCTTACGTCATTATAATGACGTTCTAATAATCTGATTTAAAAATGTTTGGTTTATATTGACACTAACTTCACAATGGGTATAACATGGACAGATATCATGAATTTTTGTTTGTGTGTTATGTAATAGTAGTAGGATTTGTTTTTGAATTTGTAGAGATAAAAAATAAATATTTGTTTTGTTTACTGATCATGGATGAAGAGAAAATTGGTATTATAATTACTTTGGCCTCTGATTTTTTATCAAAACTTTAGCCATGTTCATTAATAAATCCTACCTTGAAAATAAATTGCCTTTTCTTTTTGCAAAAACCTTAAATGCGTCCATATCTAGGTACTCAGCCAGGGTTGCCAGACGTCGCGCTTTAGGCGTAATTGTCCTGCTTTTTAACTTGCTGGCACGCGTTACGCCAAAGTACAAAAATGCTCCGCATTGTACCTTATTGCTACGTTTTTTAAATTCAAAGTTATATATAATGATATTTTTGACAATGTTTGACCTGTTTTTGAGAAGCTCAGAAAAAGGAATCTAATGGTTTAAATAAATATAAGCGAGGACCTTTTTTTAGATCTCTACAAAAAAGGAGCTTATTTTAAAAAATACCTGTTTTTTTAAACCTGATACCCTATCGTCACCATTGTCCCACTTTTCCCTTTCGTACATCTTTCTTTCTATTTTACAAATAACACAACCAAACAATGATTTAATAATTAAAAAGTAAAAGTTTTACATTTCATACCTGTGATGACCACGTTTTTACTGTAGTCATGTTGAAGTTGACTATTTCAAGACAATATTCAATATGACGTCATTGTTTTTGATTTATATCAGTGTAGTCAATCATATTCAAGACATAGTATCTGATTTAAAATCGCCTCATGTGCATGAAAGAACTTCTCAAATGTCAAAAAATGTCTAGTGTAATTTCATGTGAGGTACCCACCAAGAGAAAAATTTTCGTATATTTTTTCTGGGTTTTATGGAAAAGTTTTAAAATAACAGCATTTGATTGGCTATAAAATAGAGGTGTAAAATTTTCACCAACATTTTATAATGTGAACTAAATTATGTTCTTCCTCCATTGTATTTGACTATTAAAGACAAGTTCGTACTAGTCTGCTACACATGGTTGGTCTTCAGTATTACCGCCATAACTGGTATGCTATGGTTATGGTAATTGTCGAATGATCATAACCAAAATAATGTAATGTACTGGTTAAGTGGTTTGCAAAACTTTGATGTATTAAAAATTATTTTGTTTTTCAGATTGCAGAAGAATACGCAGTTCCATATTATGATTGTGCGCCCTCTGACCCTTCCTTTGAGGATATGCAGCTAGTCGTATGTGTGAAGAAAATCCGACCACAGATCCCCCTCAGGTGGGAAAGCGAAGAAGTTTTACAAGCTCTTGCGAAAGTAATGCAAGAGTGCTGGCATCCTAATCCTGATGTGCGGTTAACGGCGTTACGGGTTAAAAAGACACTGTCAAAGTTGGATACAGACACAACTATAAAAATTGTGTAATGTTTTCCTATTATTTTTGTTATATAGAGTGTGGTAAGCATAGGAAGTATATCGTGTTTAATAGGACATAAAAATATTGTTCATTTATTTTATCTTTAAATTAATTTTATTCCATATTCATAATTAAATGAGAGTAAACGTTGCATTTTAGATTAGAAGCTCTATATGGTCATAACATTTAATTGTACATTATTGTGTTATTTAATAGAGATGTTACATTTTCTAGAAGCACAATATATTTCCTCTGGATAGATTATAGCTCCATAATTTCTGAGTTGGATCTGTACACCTATCACATCTCAAAAAGCTTTAAACTTTAATGGACAAGTCCAATATCTTTATAAGAAAAAAATTGTAAATATTACAAATAAGTTGTATATATTCGTTTATTAGTTAAAATTTAACTATTACACAATTTCACTGTTAGTAGGCACTATATCTCGGTTATTAAGGGTTTGATATTTTTGAGTGATTAGTATGGAATCATACGGTCATTGTTTTGACATAATCAGATTGATTTTGTCAAAATAGTTTTTGTTTCACTGATTACTTAAATTTACAATAAATCATATTACTAACTGAGATGTGAAAAGTGAAGCGTTATATAATAATATATAGTCGAAAGTACCTACAGACATTCACAAAGTCCAGTTGACTTAAATAAAAATCTAAATATTAATAAAACAATGTGGTAAGCACAGTAACTCAAAAAATCAAATTTGCCATATAATATAATTTGCTTTGTATATGATTTTATTTATGGTGAAATAATAAAATTATACCAATAATTTTATTTTAATTTTGAAAGCTGAAATATTTTTAATAACCACACATAAATTCCATTAAATGAATGATGATCCATTTACATTTTATTAACTTATACATTTTCTTAATGTTATATAAATTTTTTTGATATGTAAACAAATGTTAGTATTAGACATAACAATATACCTTTAAATGTACAAAGTAACTGTAAGTATTTATTCATAGTTGCCATATTTATCATACATGTCACTGTTCTGCATTTCCCTTAGAAAATCAGATCAATGATAAATAATCCTATGTAATAATCTACTATTTAGTGAAAAATTCCTATATCTTAGTGCCATTTTTATTAATTTGAGAGTTACTGTGTGGAAAAGTTTGATTTATGGCATAAGGATACCTTAGCTACATGACCACCTTAAAATAGGCATTTGCCGTTGCTTAAAACAATTAATTCTTGTTTTTATATATTCTATTACACTTGTTAAGAAACAGCACTATTTTTGTTTTGTAAATTGTCAAAAAATGCTCAATATTTTCAAAATTTTGTACTATTTTTTTTAAGACCTCAATGTAGTTGACTTTAAAACCAAATATTATACATGGTCATACCTAGGGGAGTATAATTAATGCCTATCCTGTGCTCCAGTTTTTCACTACCACACTAGTGTAAAATTTTGCATAAAATAACATGTCAACTGCTCAAAGTCCAGAAAGTACCATTTTTCCTCTTTCTTTTAAATGTCTTTTTGTATTTTTCAAAAGAAGGCCGTGTGACTGTTGGAATGTGCATTTATATAATTGTATATACATAGCTATTATGACCTTATTGTGACATAATGTAAAACTGTTTGAATGTGCAGTAAAATATTGCAAGACTGATATTTTGAATGCTGTGTGTTTTGTGTAAAAAATAAATGCATAATTAAATAAATACAAATGTGTTTTTTTACTCCTGTATAAATTAAGAATACAGTGAATTGTACAAGGTACACTACTCATCAATTCATACGTTTGGGTCTATTATATAACTACAGTTGTTATTTAGCAATGATCGTTATCTGTTTGGTATATATTACACCAGGTTCTAATATTAACACTTATGCTGACCATTGTTCTGCAGTTGAACAGGTTGCTAACAAGTATAAAAATTCTAATATTTACTTATTTGATGATTATAATTTACCACTTGCCTCTTGGAGTGAAATTTTTTAGTGATGAAAACTTATTGTTAAACTGCCCAAATGGTTACCCTGTACAGGTAGTCAATCTTAATCTCAAACAAGATATACCGAATAATCCCAGCAAATTTTTAGATTGGTTTTTGTTGATAATCTTGACACAATTACTATATATGAATGTTTTAACTTAATATTTATTTCTTTACAATTATTTACCAATCTGACATGCACGTAAGTGAGTAAACACTTGTCTGTGCATTACCTTTCTTTATATAATTATGAGAAAAAGAAAAATACGTGTGGCACTCAGAGACCGCCGCGGTAAAGCTATTGCATAGCATTTTTATCAACTTATGCAATTATAATTATTTATTTATTTTATTTATGCAGTATTTTTTTTTTTGTTATTAATTCAAGTTACACTTTTTGAGCGTGGTGACCGATAAGAAAACAATTTTTTTTTCTTTTATTGAATAAATGAGAAGTTAATATTGTTTAAAATATTTTTATTATCTTACAATAGGTACTCTCAGTAATTTAGAAGTTATGCTACGTGTGACAGTTTTGTGCGATATATTAATTGTAAGATGCTTATTCTTGTACGTATAAGTTGCCAAATTGTGGAAGTATGAAGTTCGCATATATCCTTTCTCTAAATTAATTTACTTGGATACCTTCCGTTTTTTCTTAAATATAACTTTTAATATATAGTTTTTAAGGTATTATTATAAAGTCCACCCCATACCAGTAAAACATACCTTAAAAGAGATTAAACTAATAGTCCAGGATCCGTAAGTAGGGTCGACCTTCACCCATCTGTTTAATGGAAAAAACTTATTTTTTATTAAATAAAATATGTTTTTAAATATACTGCAAATGGGTTGCCTAAGAAAATACGGTCACGCCCATTTTTTACTTTCCTTTCTGTGTACAGATAAGAAAAGTATAAAAATAATGATAAAAGTTATTTATGATGTCATTATCTATTATTTTGTTCCTATACATGATTTTCCTAAAATGGACCTAATTCGAGATATTTGAGGAAAAGTGCAAATTTCGAATTTTGAAGACAACTCAAAAACGGACCAAGAGAAAAACACCAAATTTTAAATTTAAGCTTTAATCCATCCTGCGGTGAGCTGAGTTTGGGCATAGTTGAAGCATCTGGGGAATACTTTACAGGGTGTCGTTTTTTTAACTTTAAGAAAAAAAATACTCTGGACCGTATTTTCTTAGGCAACCCATTTTCGGTATATTTATAAATTTATTTTATGTAATAAAAAGAAACTTTCATCCATTAAACAGATGGGTGAAGGTCGACCTTACTTCGGATCTTAGACTATAATGATTTATAATATCATGATTAACAATTTTTCATGTAAGATTTCTCTTGATAAAATTTATGAATTAGTTTGCAAACTCTCTTTGTCAGATATGTTGATGTAAGCTACACTTTCCTTCTCATAAATATTGAGGATTTTAAAAACACTGTTGGGCAATCCTAAATATACCTTCGGTTTATTTTCAATTTTGAACGTTCATTGGTTTTGAAGATCCTGCTCATTATTAAGTCCCTCTGAATCAGATATTAAAGATGTTTCCTTCCGATTCAGACAAAACTTTGCTATCTTTAAAACTTTCAGGAGGTTTCGAGGCAGGTTCTTGCAGAAGGGGTTTTAGGATATTCACCTTCGAAGTTATAGTAGCCTCATTTTAAATTAACCGAAGGGGACAATGTCAGAAATAGCTGCTGCATCTTGAAGATCCAGTGTATGTTTATTAAATAGAGATTAAAAATGCCTCTAGTCGGTTATTTTCAAGTCAATTTTTTTTTTGTTTTCTGTTTTTGGTAGAATCAGTGTGCTGGCTCTTGTGTGGCGAATAACAAGAACTGTGGAGACATGTGTGTGGTACTATCCACTTCTTATATGTAAAGGTTTATCCATCTTTTAAAAAAATGAAGTTTTTAAAATCATCTGGTATCTAAAAAAAGAAAAAAACATCGTTACTACAATGGTAGATAATTGAATAATTAAATTACAATAAAACATTTTTATTTTAATAAAGAATATAGATACAAACCTCAACAAAATAATTTAGCTGTTCCTTGAAGCATTTCTGTGTAATGATAATAATGTTCGTCTTTTCATATTTCTAGCAACACTAATAAATATTTTTAATAATGTAAATCATTATCACATCTTGGGAGGAAACATTTTTTTAATACTCATAATATTTATAAAAAAAAAAATATCGCGACGAATTGATAACCTCCTCCTTTTTTGAAGTCGGTTAAAAAACATCAAAATTGCATAATTATCGATTGACAACACAAAAATTCCTGATTCACAGATGACACATGCAGTGCTGCCGCATTACCATTTTCTTGTTTATTAATTGTCGTTTTTTAAAACAATGAAACTATAAATATGGTGAAAGTTTAAACATAAATAATACTTTTAAAAACATTTGATATTTTATATTTAAAAGATATTTGTTTAAGGCCAAGTTCAAAGTGACGGCGACTTTTTTATCACAAGAAATACAGCTCTGAACGATAATATTTTCAAAAACTGTTTTCATAAATGGGTTCAAAAAACTGTAAAGAATGATGGAAAGTCTATGGTTTGTTTTACTTTTAATGCATAATATTTTAATAAGTGATATTTAACAAATATTTAAAAGTTATGGACTTTCCATCATTTTTTATAGTATTTAAAAGTTAAAACGCAAAATACATTATTTTATTTTTGCCTAATTATTTCAAGATTCTTGTGATAAGATTTAAAAATGTAGGGCCCATAAGATGCTGCCATCTGAACAGACGGAATAGACACTAAATTTGAAAAATTGCAACATTGCTCCCTATGCAGACGAATGTAAAATGGCTTAGCCCAATTTGACCATGTTTCTGGGTGAGGGGCGAGGTGGTGTGTGGGGAAATGTTGCAAGTAAATAAATTATTCTATAAATAAATGTTATTTTCTATTTGGAACACAACACAAGCATGTTTGTTTTGAAAGTTTGACGTTTATGGTTTGACGTGTCATTTCAATTTAATGGACTTTAATAATTTAAAAGATGCAATGTACTTATATTATTTATATTTATATATTATATTATTGTAGATCCTGGTATGTTTTCGGTTTTTATTTTATTTTTATTTTCTTTATTTGGCTAGTTTGCTAATATCACAATATTCAAATTTAGTAAAAAATAATGTAATAATATAACAATTATTTTAATAACATTCTAAATAGGAAATGTAATTTAACTGCAATTGTTTTGATAACAGTATTTGCATATGGTCTGTGAATTTCATCTGTTTCCGAATAATTACCCTTAAATATTTGAATTTTTCTACTAACTGTATAGATTTTCTTCCAATTTCCTATATTGTTTGTCCACAAACTGCATATAGTTATTACTTATCAGCTTATATTTTGTTTTAGGTATTTGTGTTGATTTTTAACAAATGGTTGCAACATCATTTATAAACATTTTGCAGAGTTTCATTGACAATTAACTCTTACTAAGTTATCTGAATCCTTACAACTTACAAGAAACATAAATAAGGACATCATAGGCAAACAGGTAAATGTCATATTTATTATTGCGACATCAACAATCATTAATATAAATTAAAAATAACTGTGGACCTAATTTTCTTTCTTTGATGTGGTTAATTTCTTCTGATCAGGACAGCGATTCTTTTGTGCGAACTCAACACATTACATACAGAATAGAGAGAGACATTACATTAAAATCGCTGTCTGTCGAAGAAAGATAGGAGACGTACTGAAAGATGAGAATCCCACTACATATGTTATTTAATTTTAATCTCTCTGATCTGATACTTAGATAATCTACATGCTACCCCCAATGCATGCTTTATAGCATAGATATAAAAACCACCTTTATACCAATTAGGCATTCCAAACAAATGAATTACCAGTGGGCAGGTTTGGTATATCTAAGGGTGGCGACATATGGTGTATTCTATCTACTTTACGTAAAATCATGAATAATGGATTACATTTAAATATTTTATGTCAAACACAATAAAAGTAATATTTAAAAAACCCATCTATACATTTCTTCATAAATTGACAGGCTTGGCGAGTACCACTTCGAATAAAAATAGCGTCCAAGTTGCAAGACTATGTCGCTACCCCCTTAAATATACAAGAATTTCCCACTGGCACCTATTGTTTGACAGGTCGTTGGAATGCCTAATACCGTTCATCAAATTTCTAGAGGCTTTCGACGGCTAGACAGAGAAAGCACTACTGACAGGCATCCCGACGGATTTACGCAATGAAAGTACACTCTGCGCATCAAGTATTTCACTATTTCATTCAGACGTAAATGTCAGATGTAAATTTCGCTAAAACATTTCTTTTATTTTCGTTTGTGTTTTTTGCTCATTACAGTTTAATAGAACCTAAGTATGGAGTTTAATAGCAAATTAAGAGGCCGCGTGATTAACAGTCAATCTCGCGAAATAATAGCCAATGTTATAGAGTTTATGAGAAGAGAAGGAAACTTTAATTCACCTTCAATACCATTTAAAAATGTAAATGATCGTGTTGCTGCAGCCACAGGAGTATCTAAAAACACTGTCGTCCGCATTTCTGGAGAGAAAAAAAAGAATCGATAACCGTGAGATATCGGAATTTTCATCACCAAGAAAAACCATTAAAAAACCAAAAACAGTTAATGATATAGATGAAGCTGCACAAGAATCAAATTTTATTTTTTTATTATTAGATAGCTATTTTTGTTTCTGAGTTGTGTTCATTTACAGGCTCAATTTTTTTCCGTTTCTCCTTTTTGATTTTATATGGGGTTTCAAGTTGTTTTTGACTTATTTCGACGTAAATCACAACAACACACTTTTTTAATAAAGCAAACAAGTGTTAAGAGGTATATGTACGTGTAAACTACAATTACAAAAAATTGATATGAAACCCATGAAACCACCAACAAAAATGTAAAGCTAGCTTCCGTACTAGAACATGGTGTCATTCGTCGAGATAATTTATCGTTTTGTTTAATAGATCAAGAAATGTAAATATTCCCCTGTTATTTTTTATAAAATTATAAGAGAAATAAATTTTTTTCTAAATAGTATAGTTTATTATTTTGTAGAAAAACAAAATTTCGAAAATTTTAGTAATGTTTCAGTAACAACCGTTATTAATAATAGGTACCATTTTCCTTAATAAGGTAGAAATAAAATATAAACTATTTCCACGATTTACAAAGGCCTACAAAAAAATTATAGGTATTTTCCGCTATCCTATAAAATTTATATTTTCTGACTCAATTTCAAAAGGTTGAAGGAATTCCAAAACACCTTTTATGGCATAATAATTATTTTCAATTCTACATACTATCTTTAGCTGCTTTTAAAAATGTTCTAAGAAAGTCCAATCAGACCAATTTAATCCCTAAACTATTCCACACTTTTAAAATTTAATTACCTAAAAATATTAAAAACTATTTAAAATAACTTGTTTAGCAGACTGTACAATAGCTATCTTAGTCACACGTAGCGCGTTCTCTGTCTGGGCGTCGAACACCTCTAGAAATTTGATGAACTGTACTTTTTAATTTTTTTATCGAATCGTTTTGATCAACAGAATCAAGTGCATTTTAAAGAAATACAATTAATTTTTAATTGTACATATGGCGGGTTGTACAATAGGCAGTTAAAATGTAGACTTAGTTTAAACTGTGAACCTTGTTGTATATTCATCTGTTATTGTTAAACATAGTTTTAAAAATGACATTTATTTTTGAATATAACTAGTTAAAAATAAAACTCTTGTTAATTAAAATATGTTTAGAATATTTTTTGTACAACCTGCCCATAATGTATTTTGTAATAATTAAAAATCATAATATTCTTGTAAGGAAGTTGGAAAGCTTAGGGTTTGATCAGTCGCTGTTGAGATTATTTTCATCTTACCTAAATCATCGTTTTAATTATGTCTTTTACAACGGATTTTCATCTTCACCCCTTACAGCAACATCTGGAGTTCCACAGAGCTCCAATCTGGGGCCACTATTATTTGGCTTAAAAATATTTACCTCAATCTCATCAATTCAGGACTGTTACTTTTTACAGACCCAACTTGGGAATCGTTGAAAATTGGTGTAATGAAAACAAGCTGTTTATGAATGTATCTAAATGTAAAGTATGTTCCTATACTAGAAGTATTAACAAGGTGGAGTTTGATTATTTATTTAACAGCCTACCTTTATCGGACTTGTGCACAAATTGAGGATTAAGGTATATTATTCAACCAAAAAGTTACTTTTTCGGATTATATTGAAAATACCGTTGCTTCTGCGTTGAAAAGCATAGGGTTCTTAATTCGTAATACTCGTTCTTTTACAAAGTCTTAAAGCTTGGAGATCCTTACTTTTCTTTAGTTCGTTCCAGGCTAGAATATGCATCTCTTATCTGGAACCTTATTTACAATATTCATAAAAGATCATTGGAAAATGTTCAGCGGCGATCTCTCAAGTACCTTTCTTTTAAAATAGATGAGCTGTATCCCATTCGAGGTATTGAAGAATCTGCTTCTTTCGAAAATAGAAGGGTAGTTTCCAGTGTTACATTTTTTTTATAAAATATTACATAACACTATTGATGTAATCTATTTTTGATAAATTAAATAAATTTTAATGTTCCCCAAACAGCCATTAGATATCAAAACATTTTATACAGCAAGTATTTGAACGAACTTGGGAAGAAATTCACCTATAACGCTAATGAAATCAAATTTTAATTAATTTTGTTCTGATTGGGATATTTATTTCGACCATTAGTTGTACTAATTTGTAGCTAATGTATTTAGGATTCTTTCTTTTTTTTTTCTTGCTGTTGCTAAAATTATTTTCTGTCGAAATATTATGTTTAACATTTATTTCATGTATTTTGTTCTGTAAATGGATTAATTTGTTGGGCAATAAAATTATTTTTATTTTATTAAGCAAAAAAATGTTTATTTTGATGCACCTACCACCTTTAAAAGTTTGTCAGTATATTAACGAGAAATCCTATATAATTCCCAAAGAAAAATATTTTTGGAATAAATTCCGAATTCTATTTATTGATATTTGTTATTTTTTAGGTTCAATAACTCGAAACATGATCAGCTACACCAAGAATATCCTTGATACTTAAAAAAAATGGTACGAGATTAAGCAGATTTGATGCTATGTCACATTGTGGTGCGAAGACGTGGCTTGTATAAATTTGGGGTATTAGTTGATAGAAAACAGAACGAAAAAATAAATTTAAATCTGCAGATGCATCAGAGATAGTCATATTCCATACCACAATATGTCATGCGTGAACTCGATGAGATTTCAAAATTTTTGAACATGCCCCATTGTTGCCGATTACTTAAATAGCTTTCAAAAAGATCTAAAGCAGTGCCACGAATTCCATGGCGTTCAAGTATTTGTAGTAATTTTCCATGGTGTACCGTGTCGAACGCTCCTTCCTCCATGGTCGAACGCTTTCGCCAAGTCTAAAAATACTGAAATACATTTTTTCGTTTAATGTCCTCGTACATCTGATGTACTTATACAATTTATAATTTATTTACACTAAATACTAATTAATTAATTTATTTGAGCACTATTTATATTTCATACTTCTAATTTATTTAAGCACTATTTATATTTCATACTTCTAATTTATTTAATAATTTATCTTTATTAGACAATATTTATTTTAAAACTTAGGTTAGTTACAGCAAAAGAATTCAGTTAGGTATATACAAAAATGTAACAGCCTGTAAATGTTTACGATTATAAACTTAAATACATATTGTTCCACAAACATCTTTCTCGTAAACATTTTTTTATATACAGGGTATTTCAAAAAAGGTGGCCCCGTTGATAGAATAGGTAGGATATTGCAATATAAGTGTGATTTGCTGAGTAAAAAATTTTGTAACGGCATCCGTTTTTAAGATTGAAAAAATTATACACATTTTTACTTTCCTATCTGTATACAGATATAAGGAAAGTATAGGAATCATGATTTTTTTTCGACATCGAGTTTTCGACGGATTTTTACGTTTTGAGGTCCTCTGAATCCGTTTTGACTATTTTCGCGATGATGTCTGTGTGTGCACTCTTAATTTCATTTCTTAAGCGTTTGTAATACTTCCAATGACCCTGAACAGCGGTTCTCTTAAACCTTACATTAGCTCTCTAAGAGGTATCATTTTCTTAATAGTGTATGTGATCCAAGGAGCAGAAGGACGTGTAATTTTTACAGTCTTTTGTTGTGTGTGGTAGTCAAAAAGGACGAGTTGGATATTTTATCAATATTACGTAAATGAATAATTAGTTGCTTCTAGTTCAGCAGTAAAATAGGCAATGTTAAAAGATTTGAAATTTCTAAACGTGATAAGGGAAGGATCTTTTTTTGGAACTTTATTGGAAAATGTTAGAGATGACTTACAACAATCAGCTACAAAAGATGCATCAGTTACAGATACTTTACCCTTGATAGTTTCAGAGCATATTACCAAGTCCAAAGCAGTAGCACTTTTCGATCCATACCGTGTCAGTTCATGAATTAACAGAGATAAATCGTAGGACTGGAAGATAGTATCAAACCCTTTAGCAACAACTATCAGGCACCATTGCATCGATATTAAAGTATCCCAATAAGATTATTTGGTTAAATTTAGGTGCAAAGATACTGGCATTTCAAAGTTTTCGAGGAAGTTAGAAACTATGTGGGAATGTGGTCTATAAAAAATCCACAATGCATATTTCTTATCTAATACAAAGGAAACCCACAATTATTTAGTGTTACTTAAACTAAGCCCCCGAATTATGTTGGCTTTAATGTTATTTTTAATGTAGATTAGTAATCCACCTCCTCTACTTCCCCGATCTCTTCTAAATAGTCGATAACCATTTAGTTGTATAATATTGTCGGGAATATTATTTGAAAGCCAGGTTTCCATTACTCCAATATCATATTTGCAATAAACTAAATCTTTAAAAGCATTGAGACCTAACATTAATATTAACTACACTTATTCTCATTTTTATTTAGGACAAAAAACAGTTGAAAAATTACTAAAATATTAAAATACTATGCGCTGGTTCAGTGATGATGTATTTATGTTTCCACTGACAATTAAAATGACAGTAGATTTTTTGAGTGCGTTTTGTTTACCTAAATTATACCGTTTCTTTACTTTTATAAATATATTCCTAAAGTAAGTAGATAACATGCATCAAATATTAAATCGTTTAGTTACCAATTACATACCTTTAAACTATTTTTTATGACCTGTAAACAATATTTAGAAATAAACTAAAAATAGTAAAAACGTATACGTCAAATTTATTAATGTTTATGTTAAAAGTTTGGTTAGAATTAAATGTCAGTGGAATCAAAATGACATCACACTGAACTAGCGCATTGAACTACAAATAGCAGCAGCACATTAATATGAACAATTGCACAATATGGCTGATATTTTTTATGGATGCTCCTGGTAATAGGACCCCCTTTTCTCACAGACTTCTTAAGCGTTTCTGACACTGACGATCCTCTAGTGATAACTAAAGTATCCTTTTTTGTAACAACTTCCTTTATGGGTGGTTGGGCCTTGACTTCGTCAGTGTTGGAACAATTTGCTTCCAAGTTGTCAGTTACTACATCAATATCAGTTTTTTCTGGTAAATAATTTGCTGTAGGAGTTGGAGGTTCGCTTAGGACTTCTCGTTGTGGTTGAGATTGCAAAATATCTAATTCAGTTTCAATTTTTTGAAGGTCTTGACAAGTAAAAGTTTTGCCTTCAATTATCAATTGACTACCTACCTTTTAAAATAGTTCTTTTATTCCTTATAATATGGAACTAATACTTTTCTTTCCTCTAGAGTCTTCTCCGTGAAGTCTTCGGTAACAATTATGCCAGAACCTTTTAGTTTATTTCCATTACATAAGATTTCCTGTTTTATTAAAAATGAAGTCAAGGATGCTAAAGTTGGTCTATTCCGATTTCCCTTTTTTCCCAATCTGTATAGATTATTTATTTCAACAATATTGATATTAATGGAAAATTTATCGTTTAAAAGTTTTCGTACCGTTCTAATCAAGTCTTTGTTTGCAGATTCTTCTTCAGGAATTCCATAAAATAATAAATTATTTAGTTTGAATTTCTTTTCAATCAATTATTTTGTTCTCAATTGTCGTTTGCAGAGCTAAATTAGTTTTTTCAATTCTGTCTATTCTTGAACTAAGATTAGGAAAGACTGCTAAGCAAAGCGCTTACTGATGTCAATAAATATTTAAATAAAATGAATATGCGGCCACTGGCGGAATAAGACTATGTCAAGCTTCACTCTAAATCTAGCTAAACAACTACTCTCCCGGCATAGTTTCAGTACCTCTCAAACACAAAACATCGTTCTGCGTTGCAAAAGATGGCTTGAGTGCTTAACAAATTTTCGAAAGAAAAGTCTGTATATAGTGTAAAAAGTATGTAGTTTGTAAATAAACAATGTAATAAAATTAACAAAATCTCAATAGTGTTTAAGTATGTAATCCCTACGGATGGCACAGTTCACAATTTTCCAAGGTCCGCATGTCGTTCTTTTGTTTATTGGAGAAGCCTGTCTTTCGGTCAATTTGCAACAACTGCTTGCATTAGCTTGTGTGCCGCGTTTATTAAAGAACCGCCATTAGTCAGCGACTTATGGAGTTTCTCAAGTAAAGCAGATTTTGACATTTCAAAATTTAATACAAGGAGTGCTACGAATAATGGTATTTCTCTTTGGAATGTGCATCGAAGTGTTAGCAATAAGAATCTGCCATTTTTGGAATATGTCAAATTTGTGACTTATGGGCTTTCTCAAATGACCGATTCAATTTCTATATTGAGGGAAGTTATGAGTAAAATATTTTACCGATTTTTTCTCTACGCGGCAGTAGCTGGAAATAGCCTAAAACAAAGTTAGGTGAAAAGGCCAGATCTATGAAAATCTTTGCTTTTATCACTCAGATTTTTTGTTTTCGATGTAATACGTGTCAAGAAAAATCACGCCCAAATTTCTAAGCTTCAAATATCGGGTTTTATAGAAGATACATCCATGAAACATGGACAAAAAATACATTGTTGCCATGCATAGTTACCTTTATTTCAAAGAAAATTGTAGTTATGGCCATTTGAATTAACATGGCAGAATAGTGGATATGGTAACAGTAATAAACAAAAATCTTGATTATTCCTTTATTTGCCATTAATGAATGTATCTTACTTTTTAAAAGAATTATGACATAAAACACCAAGTCACTATATAAAAAACTGAACATACATTTCACATGCATGAAATCAATGAAAAATAATGTAATATAAATACAGTTACTTATTTGAATTAATAGAAAACTGCAACCAATTTAATTTGGTTATTCTATTTCAGTGTTATTTTTACTAAATTTAGATTTAAAAGAAATTCTTAATATATATTGTTGAATTACATAATTTTCAAACATCACTATTATTCTATGATATATCCATCATATACATAAATAACAAACATTAGTTTTTTTTAATAGTCTGCTTTAGACTATTTTAATATGGTGCATATCTTCTAGGAGGTGATGGTCCTCTTAAACCAGGCCTATAATAAAAAATAATATTAATAAAACAATTCAATTACCATTTTATTATAATTTTAAATTCTTATTTTTAGAATCTATACAAACATTTTTTTCCAAATAAAAATTAAATTAAAAATTGATTTCCACAATATATTCTTCAATGTTGGGGGGTCTAATTAATCGCGTTGTGGAACACTGCGTGATAGCAGGTGAAGTTTTTAATCACCAGTAAGACAAATGGCATCTTTTACTATCTGTAACTATTCCTGAAGAGCATTATAGCAAATAACATTTATTAATAGCCATCCAACCCCACAGAGGATGTAAAAACAATGGTTTCGGATCTTCAGATTCATTAGACTGGAGCTCGGCCTTTAAGTCTCACCCAACTCAACCATGGCCTTCATCAAAAGGTGCAGCTTGTATGTTGAACTATAAGTTAGACAGGCGATGATATCATCCCACTCATTTTTAACCTAACCTAACCCCATAGCGGAAACTCAGCTTTTCAAGATTTACTGTGTCTATTTTGAAAATATTTCTGTAGAATATGCTTTTTTTTAATATAAAAAGAGTTAAGAAATATGGAAGTATATTTTTAATTAAAAATACGCAGTCGATTCATTGTTATGTTAAATTTAATAATCTGATTATTGTACGTGACAGGGTTTCTATAATGAAGGTAATGACTCACCTTCTATCATCAAATGAGTCTCTGCTAAAATCCTCATACATTCTGCTGCTCCTCATGCTAAGGCTGCTACTTGGAGGAGGCGACCTTCTACTGAACATCCCATAATCGCTACTGCTTCTTGAAAAACCACTATCTCTCAGGCTGCTACCCAACCCACTAGACGGACCACCTCTTAGCCCAATTGAAGGCATTGGAGGAAGTGGTTCACGACGTGGAGGGAGTGGGGGTGGCATGAAGTCTCGCCCGCTGCCGCCACGCATACCCACATCCCGACTTGGTGGCATACCAGAGTAGCGACGCTCATACAGGTCTCTAGAGTCTTCGAAACGACGATCGTAGTAGCCATCGTAGCTATCCTATATAAAATTGAAAGGTACTTATTTATAAATCGGTTTGGAAATTACAAGTAAGTTACTATTAAGTGTTGATTTGTTAATAAATGTTACTCATATGTAAATATTACTATTATTTTGACTAAATTTACTGTGTGTAAATGTTCTTTTTTATAATTATTTACTGTAATCGTTATTGTTAAAAGAAATATAATTCTTAATATTCCAATTTTCTCTATATTTAGAGTATCTTCATATGTTGTTAATTTAGAGTAGTCTGTAGAAAGGTAGAAAATAAACCAAATTTAAGTACATACAGAATAGTTACCACACCTTGTTAATTTGGAGTAGCCTGTAGCAAAAGGGGGAAAGTAAACAACATTTAAGTATTTAGAAAATGGTATGGATTTTTTTACTTACATAACTAAGTATTCATTGTTTGTAATAAAATGTGATGATAAAACTGTCAATAAGTTAAAATTGAATTATTTGCATGTTAGAAAATGCAGAATATTGACAATTTCATTGCAAATAAAAGTATATAAAGAACAGGTCTTAAGAAACCAGTAATTTAAGGTTTAAAATAGTAAAAAAAAACTGATCATAAAATCGTACCCCAAATCGTCCCATCATTCGGTCGCGCAGGAAAGGTGGCGGAGGTGGGGGTGGGTACGGATCCCGTCCGAACATTCTTTCGCGGAACCTCTCGGGCCCCATGCCCTTGGGGCACTCTTTGGACCAATGGCCGCCGCGGCCGCATCGGTAGCACTGCTCCGGATCGCCCATGCCGGGACGTTGCCGTACGCGCGATGTCGATATTTGCACCTTCATGGGTTGACCGTCCACCATGGTTCCATTCAAGTCTTCAGATTTAGAGGAAAGTAGTGGTATTTGATTTTAGTTTATTTTAATTGTATGTACCGAGATTGTTGAGGTCATAGATAATATAATTTAAAACGATTTATTAAGTTTTATGAAAAAGACTAGTAAACAAACCAGAAAACAAATTTATTTTGAATTTGAATAAGTTACAAAAGTCATAAAAAAATAGATACAAAACGTTTACTGTAAATGGAAAAGTAACTGAATATCAGACTCAGGGTTTCAATGTTAAGTATTTTATTGTCTTTTTCCTAAATTTGAAGATGACTGAAAGGTATATTACATAAATATGGGGCAGTTTTATATAAAAAGAGATGCAAATAAAACTGTCATTTGTAAATTTTGCAAAAAAGAAATTCATATGGTTCAAAGGTAAGCAAAGGTATGAGTTAATAGCCAATTAAAATAATTGGGCGCTAGAAACCACTTTCTTGAAATTTATAGAGATAGAAAAACAACTAACATTATACTATAAAAATAGATTTTTGCTTCCTAAGTTTAAGTAGAATAAGTTTTTAGTACTTTTGGATGTTATGAAAACGACTGAGTGAAATCGTAATTTTAATTTACAAAATCAATTGAAACCCTGCCAGATATACACATTTAAGCTTTTACTTATATCAAATAAAGAATATAGTCAATGAAGAAACCATCTTTCCATAATATTGAAGATATTATGAATGATTAGAGTATTTTATTTTTTGAATTCGGCATTGACAAATAATTAGTCATCCTCATGAGTTTAGAAAAGTAAAACTAAATGGAATAATTTTTGTTTTGCAAAGGTAGCTTAGACATCAACAATCACATAGAACTTTAAGAAAATGAACGAGTAGTTGTTTACTCTTATATATTTTACCTTTTATTGCTTTACCTTTAATAGCATCATTAACGTCTCCCGATGATTCTAAATGGACGAAACCGTAGTTTCTAACAATGTCGCATTCCACAACGGTGCCGAATTTTTTGAATAGTTCGCGTATCTGCGGCGCCTTTGTGTTGTCTGTCAAATTTCCAACGAAGATCTTCGTGGTCGGCGTTTGTGGGGCTTTTCGGCTCTTGGCCGCCTCGCATTTCATCGCTTGACCGTTCAATATTTGCCCGTTAAGGCTCTGGATGGCCTCGCGTCCGTCGGCTTCATTTTCCATATGTACGAAACCGTAATTCTTCACAACATCACACTCAACGACTTTGCCGAATTTTTCGAATAAAGGACGCAGTTCGGCTACGGCCGTCTTTTCGGCCAAGTTTCCGATAAAGATTTTGAATGTGCCCGCGCTGCTAAAACCCGGCATATTTAGGCTTCGGGAATATTTTTCTTTTTCGACTTTATTAACAATCTACGACGCCAACGATTCACTCCGACGACGAACTTCTCGGGTTAATATCCACGCCTGAAACTCTTCAATATTAAAATGTTTTTACGTTCTTACGACCAGGCGATTATCGTCGCCGATAAAATATTTTCGACAATAAAAAATGACACGAGTGGTATACATAAAAAAAATCAACACTCTAGCAGCAGGCTGAAAGAACATTCAGTAAAATTTATGAGCCTGATAAACTTTAACAGAGCTAGAGTATATGATCTGTCTGAATGTTTATCAGGTTCATAAATGTTGATGAACTTTTTTGCAATCAACTAGCTGTAAGTAAGTAAAATAAAAGTTCGGAATACTTAAAACTCGAAAATGAAGTCAATGTCAGTCTGAACATTTAGAATATAAAGATCGAAGTACTATTAAATATTTTACTAGTGTAACTTATATTAATCAAAATTAAGGTAATTTTCACAAATATTGTAAATACTCATCCTTTATAAAACTTTTTGTTTAGGCATACAAAGTAATGGCTCCATATGAACTGCTAGTTTAAAATCACCATTAGAGCATTCATTATAAACAAAACAAAAATTCCAGATATTAAATCATAATGAGAGAGAAATGTATCCCACAAGACCGACATTGGTCACACAAATAATATAAAGCATTTAGTGACCTGTGATCAAACAATATTATGTTGTTTCCGCTAGTAAAAAGTGAATGCACAACAGATGTGAAAATTAACATCCCAAATGACAGATTAAGATAAAATAAATATTACTTAATTCTCAGTTTATATGATTTTGTTTTAAGTTAAATAATTTCAAACTAGATATAAAATAAATAAAAACCAGAAAATCATTTTCATCCGGGAAACTAATCCTTTGCCTAATACGGCAATAGCATTAAATTATATCCAACGAAAAAGGTAGATAAAATTATTTTAAACTCTTAACTTTGATTTTGTTTACTAAGGAGAACATCATTCTCTGATAGACTTTGTCCTTATTAGAAAACATCAGCAATAGTTCTAATGGAACCTGCAGAGGCGTAAAATTCACTCTTATACCTGGATATTGGATGAGTGAAATTAAGTAATCAAAAAGTTAATATAATTAAATTTGGGTTTTGTAGTTAGAACTTGATATTTTTTGTCATTTTTATTTTGTATTTTTATACATTTTTACGTTAGTACTATTTTATTATATTCTATTGTATTTTTTATCTTATTTTATTTAAACAGAAATAAAATATAGACGAACAACTACTACACTAATCCTTTCATTCATAAGTAAATACTTTTTACCACTCCATTGAATGAGATAGATCCCTATGTCGCATCAGAAAGAGCGATACGCCCTAGTAAATTAAGTGGGGACAAATAGCACACATGGTTATGAGTAGAGTAAATTGAAGTAAGATTTCCGCTTACGTTGACATTACTTTTAAAATAATAACGTATTGTAGATTTTAGTGACATTTAATTTTATTTCCCATTTACGCCGCGCCATTTATCAAGTCAAATAAATTATTTCAGATTTTTGAATTGCATGGTACATACACATTAAAAGTATAATATTTGTTTTTGTAATTAAAGTTTTTTCAGTGATGGATGATTTCCTAAGGCCCCCATTCACAAGCATACAAAATGTCCAAATGAAGTGACTGTATTCCAAAATCCTTTAGTGAATGTTGAAAACTGAATGTATAAGCATGGCAGCTTTGCAGTCAGTTGTGAACTACACAACACAAAAACTACATTATTCACGCACCCATTTGAGTGACCGTGACCGAACAGATTCTAAACGTAAAATCCATTTGGATTGCCTTCCAACCAGATTCATTCCATTTGGAGTGATGTGAATGGGGCCTTAAGTAAATAAAGGTGATATTGAAATACATGTAGATATTATAGCACATTATTACTCTCCTAGAAAAAATTCCAATAATTGAATGAGTAATTAAATTTTGAAAATGTATGTTAAATAAGGCATAAGCTACTAAATTTATGAAAACTGTCCCCTAAGGTCATCGACACCAAATACCCTGCTTGCTAACCTGCCAATCTAACAGTAGTCACATTCTCTTGTCATAATTATGTGGTTTTAAGCGGCAAATTCAAATGTATTGGGATTTTTAGAGCCTTTTGATTCATGATTTCAAGAAAATTATTAATGAAATAATCAATTACATTAGTTATAATTAATTATTCTTTGCAAACATTTAAATGATTAGAATTAGAATAAAATTGCGATAATAAATCATATAATGAAGTAAATTATTTTCACTTTTCAAAAAGGTTTGCTTTCTTTGCATTGCTAACCACAAAACAACATACTCCTATATTAGTATTATTAGTAGTATTAACTTATCTTTTAGTGTAGGGAGGAATGCCACAAACACCCAATAATATTTTAAAACTGCACATACAATTTTCACAAAAAATAGACACCTTAACCTCTAACCAGATAAAACTACTCAAATCTCAGATGAGAATAACATGTTCAAGACAGCGTTGTCGCAGCACTAAAAGGTTAGTACTTAATAGAAAGGGAAAAAATGTTATTTCACATTCAAAGCTCTAGACGTCAGGGTGACATTAAGTTAGGTCCATTTTACTTTATTTTCGGGCTGAATAACTTCGATCAGTGGCCTGTTGGGTTTTGTAACTCAAAAGTTTTTTATTATCATTTTATTAAATAATATTCCTGAGCTGTCTTTATTATTATTATTTTTTGTTTCATCGGAATCAACTATTAGGGTTATTAATCTCGTGAGCTGTATAGTGTTTTGTTATTGTTTCTCAGTGCCACTTTAAGAACAGCACTGTTAATTAGAACCTAACAGTGAGTAGTCGAGTGGTGAATCCTGCCTATGGATTAGGATTAATTTTTAATTAAATTAAATAAAAATCCCGGCCCCAGCGGGATTCAAACCCAGGATCCTTGGATCTGAAAGTCCGGACTCTAATCAATTCGCCACCCAATCCCTTATTATTATTAATGCCAATGGACATGTCCCGTTATTGATGATCTCTATTACACATGCACAAATTCTACTTACGCTTAAAATCATCAAAACTTACTCTGGTTATGTTTTCTACCCTGAGTTCCAATAAGGAGTAATATTTTAATAATCACAGTCGCCAGTATCAATAAAAAATTCTGTTCAGACTTGACATAGTCAATATTTATTATTTATGTTTTAAGTATTCAAGACCATTATTTTTATTTTCTTTAACAATGTACTAAAATACGTGTTTTTCTTTTATTACAAATTTCACAATCTTGGGTATGTTAAAAAATTTAAATTAAAATATATTTAATATTACGTTGGTAATGAATCAGAAACGTCCCTTACATCTAGGATCTCTTATCTGCTACAATGCTGTGTGAGGTTGGTTTAACAATAAAGCATAAATTAGGTAAATTGGCCTAGTTTAAGTTTTAGAATATAAATTGGTGTCATTCAATGATATTCTTTATAAATTATCTCAACTAGTACAAAATGTGGATGGTTTCCATTTTAAATAGTGCTATACACACTGCAGCTGCCACTTAACAAATGGTTAAATTTAAATACTTAAAACAAATATAATGTTATGTAATGTTTGTTCCCACAACACTGCGATCAGAATCAGGCCACAAACTAAATATTTCTTACAGTTTGGAAACATGTTGTATGTGTTTTCTTAGATTAAAATTTATTTTCTGCCATTAAGTGCCAAAAATTAGTCCTGACAAAAACTTAAAAGAAAACTATTAATATATGCAACAAATTATACAGATCAATCTTAAACATGTTGGAAACACATTATGCCCGCGATTTATGGTTTGCTGACTATTAGAAACTAATTAAGACAAATAATTTTTTTTAACTTCAAAATATTAAAAAGTTCGTTTTTTTGATCAGAACCATGGACATGAAATTTGCGATGAATTTGTGGCGAAATTATAAATGTTAGACATATGTGCCCATGAGAGAAGTTGCGTATTTTTTGTTGGCTCTCAAATAAAATAAGTCCCGCGGCGAAATCTGACATAATTTTTCGGGAATTCGCAGGAAACCAGAGGCGTAGTTTTTTTTAATTTTTTTCCCATATGATTTTTTCCGGGTTTTCCGAAAATATCTAACAAAAAAAATATATTTGAAAAAACTAACTTGGCCATCGAAAAGAGCACAAAAAAATACACAAAGGTATACTTTAAAAATGTTAGGAAATTAATCCTAAGCCTGAGTGTAAGTTCCAACTTGGTGATAAGCTTGCTTTTTGTTCGCTAATATCTGGTAATTATATATTTTGCACAAAACTCAAGAAACGTCTTATAACAAGTCAGTAAAATACAATTTAATAAATTTTATGCCTAATAAGTTTAGATATGTAAGAAATTTAAAACTGGAAAACGCAAAAAAATCAAATTACAGTAATGTAGTGTATACACGAGTTTTGGTTCCGCGGAGCGCGTGTAATGGGACTTTTGTCGGGAGAATTCTACAACTTAGAAGAAACATACACACTTTAAACTTTGTATACACATTTAGAAGACATGAAATTTGGGTTTGTTTAATTTTCAGACAAAAAAACTAAAAATTGTCATTTTTAGGCAACTTTTCTCAAAAACCGTGTTTATTTGGTCGTCACTCAATGAACAGTGGTCAAAAAATTAGATAAAATATATTTGCAGAATTTTCCGTAATGTAATCGTATTCTAGACACAATAGAGTACTCAAAAAAAAAAGTTTTGAGCCATTGGGTGCATTTTTGGCATTTTTGTGCCACTTCAAACTATCGAAAAAAAAAAAAAAAATTTAATTGTTTGATATCTTAGCCAATTATGGTCCGATGTCGGTGAAATTCACACACACATAAGATTTCACATTTAAGAGTAAGCTTTGTAAGTGGCATTAAAAAAATTCAAATAGTTTGGCCGTTATAGGCAAACAATGAAATTAGGACCGCGGTGCATTTTGCCCCTCCGCCATATGCCCAATTTTGGGATTTCTCTTGCCCCCTTCTGGGAATCACTAGTCACATCCCTTAAGTTCAAAACGCATTTTTGTTTTTTCAAATATCTTAATTTTTAACAATGTTATAAAGAATTTAGTGTTTGAACATTTAACAAATTCAATTTTTCGACCTTCGTCGCCTCAAAATACTAAACAAATTTCAATCGTCCATACCGCGAGAACGGTGCATCGGATCAAAATTTCTCAAGAGACATAAAAATTAGCATTTTTCCTAAGCTTTCAAATGTCGTAAACTGCGTTTTAAAAATATTGATTTATTTCCGACATGCGCCTGCGCAAAATTGAAAAATTGACAAAATCCAAAATTTCGGCACTTTCGAAAAACTGCTACATTTTGTTTTGCCTTTTTTCGAAAAGATCACCTCAAAATACATAGAATCCATTTTGTTTCATCTAATTACATTTAATGTAAGCTCAAAACCCGTAATTTAATTCGATTACTGATTTTGCTTGAGGACTTTTTTTAGAAATGCGCCGGGGTTGCAATGTAAAATTAGAGCACCATCAAATATTTCGCTTTTCAAAAAGGTTCTGTCGCCAAAAAAGTTTGAGAAACACTGATGCAGACCATAAAATATAGTCCAACCAGATTCCACTATTCTAAAGAAATAGTCTACCTGTATCTACAATAATTAATTAAATTGTTGGTTATTTCAGTGTCTAATTATAATTTTTTTTATTTTTAATTAATTATATAATTGCTTAAGTTTTCCTCTGGCATACTAAAATTTTAAATAGGCACCCTCTTTGGTGTATAGAATATGAAAACGCTACAAGCTAAAACTCAGGTCAGAAGTCAGGAATAAAGTTCAAATCAAAAATCAAACGTAGTTGGGCTATAAATTTAGTAGAATAACCCGACAGGAACACATATGAGTATGACACCTGCTTTTCACTGCAAATGTAATTTAAAAGGCTTTTGTGCATTTTAGAGCATTTTGTGTTAAGTAAATTCCAAATAATCCTTGTACGTAATAATTTGGCAACTATGTGGATAATGTCAATGCTTGCAATTTGGAAACAAAATTAAAAATTTGCCTTTTAGTTGTTCGTTTCTTAAAATCTATGTATCTCAACATTTTTTTTTTTTTTTTTTTTTTATTTATGATAGGTATATGGCATACTTTAAAGAGCTATTGAATATTTTTAGTTTTTTTTTTTTTTTTTTTTTTTTTTTTTTTTTTTTTTTTTTTTTTTTTTTTTTTGTGAGGGACAAGGGGCAATCTATTATTTGTCACATTTCAGGAAATGACAGAAATTAAATTTTGGCCTGCCTAGATTGGGAGTTTTCACATTAGCCGACACAACACTGGCAATGATGTCTGGAGTTTTTACACTCTGTGTCGACGCCATGTGTCTGCGAGAAGCGGTAGCTCCAGTTGTGCCTCCTCGATTTTTATAATTTTTTATATTTTCATGTAAACTAGGTGAAGGGTGTAAACAACTTGTGTGGAAATTGCTGGATTTAAATATGATGTGGTTTCTTGTTTACGATTGTCCTGTTCTATCTGCTCTCTAAATATCTCAATTTTATATTTAGATGTACCAATAACTGCCTTTATTTCGTTTTGCAAATCAAATATAAAAATTTTTAACTCTCACCATGTCGCTCGTTTGATATGGCACTGCAGCAGGGAACCTATTTTCAAACTTAGGAGAACTCATTTCTCCCAACATTTTTACGAGAAAAGTCATACATCAACACGAAAACAGTATTTTTAAAGCCAGTGATAATTAAATTTCTTGGGAGAATTTTGATTCTCTCGAAATAAACCAAGAGAAACAGTGAGTTCTTACTGGCTTTATTAATACTATTTTTAGGGGCTATTTTCAAACTCAAGAAAAAGTGATTTCTCTCAAGATTTTTATGAGAAATACAATACATCAACAGAAAAACAGTATTTTAAAGCCAGTGAGAACTCACCAACTGTTTCTCAGTATATTTTCGAGAATTACAATTCTCCTAAGAATTAAGAATTTTAATTCTCAATGGCTTTAAAAAACTGTTTTCACTGTGACATATTACAATTTTCTCATGAAAATCTTGAGAAAAATGAGTGCTCCCAAGTTTGAAAATAGCCCCCCAGATGATGAGTCATCACATCTAATGTGAAAATATTCTGTTGATATCATGTCAATGTCAGCTCTGTACCAGGGTTGGTTTTTTGCACCTAGATTTTTAGGGTTTTAAAAAAATAAAAGTAAAAATTATACATTTTTAGGTTTTTTTTAAATAAATATTAGGAATTCACAATTTTACTACTAAAAAGAGTGCAAAAATGAGTATGTAAAAACAAATGCAATCATTATTTATTAATGATAGTGACAATTAAAAAAAAAAATTATTTTTCACTTTTAAGTTTTGTTTTGGTTTGCAGAATGTGTTTTTTTAAATATAATAAAGTTCTATTGTTCAAGTTTTGCTTGTATTTTTTGTTTAACTTTATTAATAACTTTTGAAATTATATATGAACAAAAAACCTATAAAACCTACTCATATATTTTTAATTTATGCTCTGGACTGAGTGCTACTGGGGGGGCTATTTTCAAATTGGAGATAAAATTTTCATGAGAAATGTCATATATCAATGTGGAAATGGTATTTTTTCGAGAATTATATTGGCTTTAAAAATAGTGTTTCTGTGAAAATTTTGAGAGAAATAAGTTCTCCCAAGTTTGAAAATAGGTCCCCGATATCGTATGAAAATGCCCATTAAGATTATGAAGCCCATGTACCATCACATAGGTATAATTATAATACAAATACCTTTGCATTAAGGGTTTAAGGTATATTTCGAACGTCCGATGTAGACACTTTAAAGGTGGATTCATAAACTACGTTCAGTTCAAGTTTAACACAAACAGAGCAGAATGACACGGTAAGTACGTTTTGGATAAGAAATTGTAACTATTCATAATTATTTTATAACCAACACCATCTACAAATATAATTAAAACAAAAATAACAAAATATAATTTTTTTTTGTGGAATTTGTGGTTATGTATTGCCAATTCGAAGTGAGCGTGAACTGAACGTAGTTTATGAATCCACCCTAATACCTACTTAATTTAAAAAGAATTACTGAAGTATAATAAAGACAAATTACAAAATTTTAGAATTATCATATTATTATTCAATGTGCAGTCTACCGTCGATATTAGGGACAGTAATTTTTTCACTTTTTCCATAAAGATTAAGTAAAACCATAATATTTTTACACTTTTTAATCTTCTATAAGTTTGCACTAACCTAATTAAAGCAACAAATATTATTAAAACACATTTGTAAGTTAAAAAATTAAGAATATGCACGTAGCCATATTGTTTTTAATTTTTTCAGTTTGACAGTCACACTAAGAGCGCCTGTGCGTGATTTTAGCGATGTTGCCAATTGCTTTTTGTTATTTGTTCTAATAAATATATTCATGGTAATACCGTTCTATATTATTTTTTGTTTATGAATAATATGACAACTAACATTTTTATTTTTATAAATGTGGTGTTGTCAAACATAGTAGAAAAACGTACATAACAAGAATGACAGTGGCTGTTTTTTCAATAGCTCCAGGCTGGCTAGATGATAAAACCAAAATATAAATGTGTTTGAGACTTTTCATTTCAATTATTCAATTTGAGCTGTGTCCAGGCCGTTGGAGTCTATGCCAGTCGGCGTAGCCAGGTATGGGTTGATTTTTTTTGGTGGCGGCGAAGCCGCCACCCTACGATAAGTCGTTGCTTCGTTTTCTTGTTGCATATTTATGGACTAGTATGCGCAATCGCAAGAAATTATGTGAAAAAGTTTACGTTTTCAATTCAATTTGAGCTGTCTCCAGGCCGTTGGAGTCTATGCCGGTCAGCGTAGTCAGGTATGGTTTTTTTTTTGGTGGCGGCGAAGCCGCCACTCTGACTTATCGTAGGGTCGTGGCTTCGTTTTCTTGTTGCATATTTATGGACCGGTATGCACCATCACAATTTTCCATTAACTACTAATTTTATCACAATCCGGCAACGTTGCAATACTTGCAATTATATTTTCCAAATTTGACAGAAACCATTGAGTTTCGATGTTTACAGTCGTCAAAATGCTGATTTTTATAGAAATTAAATATTTTTTTTTGTTTAAATAATGCATTTACCGCATTTTTTTTTTAAATGTACTATTTAAAATACGCTCTTTCTGATAAAAAATAAATTTCTTTAAAATTCCACTGTCCCTAAAGTCGACGGGACCCCAATGTGCCTATAGTGCACCTACATTTTTTAGTTAATAAATGTGAATCTATTTTTAAAAAATTCACAAATTGGACATACTGATAAAACAGTTTAAGAGAATTGAAAAAATTATTAAACATAATTCGTAGAGTGAAAAAATTAATTACACCCCGTGCAGACGCTTACACAAAATGGTTGACCGTTTTAATGAAGATGCATCTTTTTGTAAAAAAAATTAAAATAAGAAATGTGTAATATTAAATAATTTTATCTGGTTCGTAAATACCAACGAAACAAAATCCGGTGACTAACAACTGCATTGATTGAAATGTTGATTACGTTTTACAATATGGCTTCCATTATATTATTCCTTTCCAACTTCCCGGTGAATAAATAAGTTTCCGACAAAAAACACGCAGTTACAATAAACCTATAATTTTAAACTAAGACTTACCAATCAATTGGTTCAATTTTGATGTATATAACACAATTTCTTGTAATTTCACTAAATAAACTCCAAAGTAAAGACTTTTGCAGCAACACCAGATCCTTATCCTTCCTTCTCCGTTCTCCAGTCTCCACCACAGAACACTTACTCTTAGAACGGTAACTCCCATGTTAAAAAAGGATGATAGAGTTTTTAGCGGCACCTGGTGGACGTGGTTGATTTTTTTTTCAATTAAGTCCTTGTCTAGTAAGAGGCCGTATGAAAGAAGAGAAAATAATAAAAAGAAGTAGAGAAGAAAAGCGCGGGGCTATTCAAATTTGACAGTAAAAATTATCCGCATTAAAAACTGTTAGCCAAATTAAGATTTGTTCACACAAATTGCATTTTTGCTTTATTATAGCGAATATCGCTATAATAAAGCAAAAATGCAGTTTGTGTGAACAAATCTTAATTTGGCTAACAGTTTTTAGATAAAAAAAAACAAGAATATTCAAAAAATAAATTTATTAAAGAATATATATAATACAAATCCAATATTTAAAAAATGTAATGTATATGAAAATTGTATTATGTATGAAGTAGCTGGATGGCTGCTACATATTCCAGGATACAACACTGTCCATCATTTTGTGAAGAACTTTAGCTGTGAAAAAAAAAAAAGACAGTATAAGTACAATCTCATTAAAATAAATGTATTAATAAAAAATTATAAGTCCGAGGAATACTTTATTTTTTAATAAGTCCAACATCTACGATACAGCTTTGCAACCCCAAACGTCATGAAACACAAATTTCACAGTATATGCAGCGTTTAAGAATCCACATCGGATGCAACCGAGATGTAGTAAATCTTTGATCACGTGATTCAATTTACGTAAATGTAATGGGACAGATGTGTCCGATTTAAAATAAACTATTTGAGGCGCTGTTCCCCACATCTCGGCAAATGGACTAAAATAATAATTTATAATACTCTTAATATTAGGTTATTTTAATTATTGTGCCACTATACTGTATTTGCTCAACCAGAATGAGTTGCAATGATTGCAAAAGTTGCAGAATAGAGGTCTGAGGATAATACTGAGCTGTTCGAGATTGGAACCAATCAATTCCATGTTGAATGTGCTTCAGTGGTTGACTGTTAAAAAATATTTGCTATTCTATTCCCTGCTTTTTATATTTAAAATTAAATCAGGAATCTCCAGAGTATATTTACAAAATATTTTAAGTTATAATCAGGATGTTCATGAACCTAAACAGGTAACAAGAAAAATGTACACAAAATTCAGTGTTTTTTAAAGGTGTACAGGCTTTTAATAATTTGCCTGAGGATATTAAATGTTCTTCAAATGTGGCAATATTTAAAATAAAACTGCATGAATACCTGTTCACCTATTGACGTTTTTTTCTCTTTCTTGTTCTTTTATTGTTTTGTATAGTTGACATGTAAGTGTACTGTATCTTATGTATTTTTTATTGCATTTTAAATGTATGTTGATTCTATATTTATGTATTTTTTATATTTTAAACGTGAAGATGTATTGACATGTAAAAAATAGTTTTTTTGACTAAATAAACGTTTTATATATAGGTATGTGGATAAAAAAACGCTCGAGATGTAAAAAATGCATCTGATGTGGATTCTCAAACACAGCAATAAGTATAAAATAAATAAGTACTAACTTTCCTTCTTGAAAAGAAGTCCAACATATTAGTCTGCTTCTTCTACATACAGCTTTGCAACCCCAAATGTCATGAAACAGAAAATACACAGTATAAGTATAAAATAAATGAGTAGATTACTAACTTTCCTTCTCGAAAAGAAGTCCAACATATATTATTAGTCTGCTTCTTCTTCGAACCTTTACTTGAAGTAGAAGGTGTTTGATCAACATATTCAATTTCTACGTTATTTGAGGAAAGTCCATCCACTACTCTTCCAGGAACTGCTGGTAGGAATAGCGTTGGAAATGCTTCAGGTGTTAGACCTCGACGAGAGCCAACTACTTTATACTTCTCTTCAAAATGTTTATGACATACTACAAAGGTGGAATAAATTTGTAGTCTTGTTTTATTATTAAATCTTGGACAACGAACAGCAAGTGCACAAATATCAAATAAATCAGGTGAATTCGTAGGGTGAGGCAGGCGATGCATCTTGTTGTCCACAACAAGGCAATTCGGTACACATTTTCTATAATTACGCATCTTTATGAAAAACCACAAAATAACAGCGGAAAAAGCACAAATTTATAATGGAAAAACAAGCTTATTAACAGTGGTCAACTAAATCAATTAAGCAAATTGGAAATGAAAACAACTGAATACAACAGTCACCAATATAAATAAACAAAGTTTACGTTTGGTTTAAGCCAAGACGCCATGACACCCCCCCAAAATCAATATTCACCTGTCATTTACACTCCCACCACCTACCCCACCACCCGACTGCAGCGCCACGCGGACGTGGTTGATTGATCCTTGACCTGTGCATACCAGTTTCCCACCCCTGGTCTCCACTAGTGATGGGGCCATTCGAATGCTAAGAATCGAAAGTATTCGATTCTTGAAAGTTCTCGAATGGTCTCGAGAACTAAGTACCAAGTATTCGAATACTTGAGTTCTCGAATCACTCTAGTGAATTTGGAAACAATTCTTGTGTTTAATTCGAATTTATCTCGGTTCTCGCTGTAAGCTCGTTGTTTGTGCCTTAGATTAAATAATATAAGGTTCATACGAATATACGATCATAGCCCCCACTCCATCGATCGAGACTTTGATCAATATACGAGAGGATAGAGGATGGATATGTTCAGGCTCAGTGCGAGACTGCGAGTATCGAGATCGAGACCCAGGAGCGTTCATAAATAAATAGCTCGTTTTCGTCTGTGTTCTCGATTCTCTGTTCTCGGATAAGTATTCGATTCTTGAAACCATTCGAATGCAAAGGATTCGATTCTCAAAAGAATTCGATTCTGCCCATCACTAGTCTCCACCACACAAAACGCAGACTCGCCGAGAACACTCGTCACTCCTCGTTCTCCGTCGTAAAAGTTGACACTTGACATGGAATTAGGCAATCCAACGACCTGTCAAAATGCTGAGAAGTGGGAACTGACGATCCTAGGCGAGTTCGGATAGTCAGAGGCTGGAGTGGGACAAAAGCGGAGTTTTTTAGGGTGCTTTTAAATGACATTTAAGCGTGTTAAACTGCAATGAACTGGAGTGGGGTAGAAAGCCAATGTGCATATTGTATCAATAGAACAAGGTGAGACTCTATGGACGCAGCCATTTTTATTTCTCATCTCACTCGGGAGTATTTATAACAACTATTTTCTGTTTCACATTGTTATTGTTCAATCCACAAGCTGGTGGATCAGACAATAACAAAGTGAAATAGAAAATGGTTGTTATAAATACTCCCGAGTGAGATGAAAAATAACCTGTCTTCGCCCATAGACATTGCGTTCGGTCTGCCAAGTTCCTTTAACTCCTTTAACACTTTTAACTCCAAACGACTCTTTTAGCGTTCGGTTTAGTCCGATTAGTGACAGTTTAACACGCTTAAATGTCATTTAAAAGCACCTTAAAATTTGTCCCGCTCCAGCCCCTGACTGACCGAACTCGCCTTAAACTACAATACATATGCCGCGTTTGAGAATCCACATCGGATGCATTTTTTACATCTCGAGCGTTTTTTTATCCACATCGGACACATCTACTACATCTACATCTGCGTTTGTTTATCCCAGATGTACCTGTTCAGATTACATTTTTTACATCTCGATTTGAAATGAGATGTGAATGAGATGTTCGTTCTATGCCTGAAAGTAAGTGTTCTGTGAAGTCTTGTTTGTCAATTTATCCTTTGTTATGAATATAAAAGTGATTAGATTGCTTAATTTTTGTTTATATTTCAAATTTAGGTTGATTTGTAGTCTCAAAAGTCAAATTTAATAAGTATAAACTTCTAACTTGTCATTGACATTTTATCACGTGACCAAATAAAGTCTAGAGCGTTTGTTTATTACATCTACATTCAGATCTAATTCTCTATCACGTGATAAAAAATTCACAACATCTCAGATGCATCCGATGTGGATTCTCAAACGCGGCAATAATATAGAGAAAGTAAAAGTTGAAAAGTCTTTTGGTAGGTAGAGAGAGGGTAAACGTCAAACCACGTCGGGCGACTCCGAGAATTTCACAGTAATGTTTACCTGCCAGTGTCGTTTCATAGAATAAGTAATTTTAAATTGTTATCGGCGGAACCGGACAATCGCATGTATTTATGGATTATAAATAATTATTAAACATGTATTATAATATTCTAATTATAATTTTACAAAATTTCAACAGCTATTCACAATTTATTAAACTATTTACTCGAAATTGTTATTAACATCTATAAAATAATTTTGTACGCCAATGTATCGCGTCCACTTCGGTGAGATCCGCTGACAACCTGTCAATTTATGTGTATAAACCAGGGCTGGTATATCTAAGGGGGTCGCGACATAGACCCAGTAAATGGATGAGGGGGTGACTGAGGCTAGGGGGGAAATAGTAGTCAGCTTAAGTTGGCAACACTTTTCTGATGTTCGTTTGAACGAGCATCGTGCATAATAATGTCAATATGGAATGAACGAATGAACCACTGTTTTCCTCGTAGTCGTAGTCCAATGTCGAATTAAAACTAAAAATATTTTGTACTTTTTTATATACCAAATTATGCAATTTGTTTCCACTTTATTTTAATGTTACATGAAGAGGTACATGCGTTTGTGCTGTGGTAAATAAGTGTTCATGTGAAAATTATATCTTTAAACTACATTGTGACTGCACTCATCTCGAAACTGAATGCTGTAAATCCAGTATTTAAATCTTTCATAGTGTTGCTTGGGATAAATTGTAAAAAAGGTGTTGGACAAAACGTTTACAACCTAAAATTGCATGAAAAACATGATAGAAGAAGGAATTTTACCTTTATGACATTCTCTTTCAACATTTTTAAGCGACTTTGTGGTTTGGTGAATGGACTGTTACCACAGTCAAAATATTCAAAGTAAAAAAGTGACCAAGTTCTAATAAGAATACATAAGTTGAATATGAAAATGTAATAACTTGATTTAAATGTGATTTAATTAAGAGTTACATAGATGTTTTATATAAACAAAGTGCTGTAAAATGTTAATAAATGCAAAACTATTATTAAAGAGAAATTAGTTATCATCAATAAGATGTTTTGTAGTAGCTGGTCTCTATAAATAATAAACTTGAAAGACTGAATTAGTAGTCACTTTTACACTAGAAGTAAAAACAAAAAAAAAATGTGTGGTTGAGACTAATTTGTGTTATAAATAAAAACAAATTTAACATAAAAAAAGGTGTTATTTGAAATGTTTTATTTTAGTTTAATAATCTTTATAAATTGTGGGTACATTTGATCCGAATCTTGCAAATACTATAAAATGCATATGCTTCTATATGGTTAGTATTGGAGTAGAAGCACAAAAGTTTTGAATAAAAATATATTCTTTAAATTCAATATTCACTAGATATGCTAATTTTGGTAATTTTCTATTCGAAACCATACATGTTTTCTATTATAGTTTTCATACGTTTATAATTCTGGAGATACCGGAATATTTTGCTTGATTACTAAACTTTGGATGTTTTTGTTGTAGTCTGCCTGTTAACACTATTGTCCTGAAATATTAAAAAAGCTAGACAAAGGTTTGTCCAACTCTTTTGTCAGCTTTGTTAATCTATGCTACTGTTATTCTGCATGCAGCCATTTTTTACTGAAGATTTTCTCTAAGAACTGTATTCAGTTTCAAATTTCGGCCAGTTTTAGGAAAGTACCTCTGTTGTAAAGGTATTTCATAGCCATCCTTTGTGAGATGTAGACAACAAATACATGCTAACATGTATAGAAAACAAATCCCAAGATATTACACAAAATTATTTAAATTAACTAAAAACATACAAATGAAGTGAATAATACCTACCAACAATTTAAAAAGACCTAAAATAAATAGACTTAAGGGACTAGAGCTCTAAAAAAGGGAGCAATAATTTGTTATGCATCATCTATAAGAAAATTGTCTTCATCTCTTCAATTACCTTTTAAAATAAACAAAACCAAAACAGCACAAAATTGAAAGTGATCTACTTTTCCCGACGTATTCTATGTACATCTGAGATTAATAATTTATTAAATTGAAATATTTTATCCTAAAAAATATGGGCCACGGGGGTTTATATCATATGCACAATACGTAAACACGTTTCTGCGCATACTCCTCCGCGCTTGGGTGCTCTGAAGTCCGTTTTACAATAGCAAAATTGTATTAAAATGTGAAGCACATTGATTAATTTAATAACATCTCGTTCAGTAACACACAAAAAGTGTTGTTTCAAAAATTTTAATTCATATATTACAACAAACTAAAAAAAACATACCTTCACTTAGTTATTTGTACTATGTGAAGATGGCTTTCTGTCCGCTGCATGACTGCTGGCTGCCCGCTATAGCGGGCCCCGCGCGCGCTGTCAACAAATAACATCAAAATCAAACAAATGTGTGGTTATGTTATGATTTGGTTGTCGAAGAAAACATGTGAGTGGAACTACTTTTATTTTTTTAGATATGTTATTTAGGATTATTTAAAATCAAGTAAAGGTATTTTGATGCTTTAACATGTCTTTACCAGGCAGAATTCATTATAAACGCATAATTTCTAATTGTTATAGTACATTTTATAAGGCCCATTCCAAACGTAAATTTTAAGAACAAACATTTTTAAATTTCCTTCTGATATTGATCAAAGAACGGAATGGTGTCGTATTTTAAACATTTCACTTACAACCCCAATCATTATACATTATGTGAAAATCATATTTTGATACAAAATTGTTTACAAACACAAATCGTTCAAGACTGCTAAAAGATTTGCTTTACCTTGCTTTAGCATCCTCAAAACCAGATACACCAAAGATAGTAGTACTTAGTAATATTGTTATCACACCTCCAAACAGAGTCCTGTGTGGATAAAGTTCATTTTAATAATATATACAAAATTAATAAATAAAGCAGAATTTGAGTCAGGCCACTAGTTATGTTGCAGGGTTTATTAAGAAACTTAATAGTTTTGACTGCAAAGAGTGTAAAGTTAATTTACAGACATGTTAGAAGACCATCGATACTTTTACTTATTTTAAAGAAAATTTTGATAAAAGACGTTTTATTTATGTACAAAGAAATGTTATTGAATTTCTTTCAAAAATTCTTGAAATAGTTTCACAACTTTTGGGTCATATTGACAACATAATTCAAATAATTAAACTTTTTTGCCAGACCATGTTGATTTTAAATGGTTTACATCAGAGGCGACTCGTGGCCTAGTCTATGAGGAGACTACTTTTAAAAGGCACACCCTATATACAAATATATGTCTATAAGAATTCAAAAAGCAGAAATATTTCATTGTATTCTAATAGAAATATATATTTGTATAAAGTATATAGGATGAGCCAGCTTCCTCACAGACTAGGCCACAAGCCGTCTCTGGTTTACATATAAAGAACATAAAACAGATGTCTTTTCTCATTTAGTTGAAACTTGTCTACTATTAATAATAAGAAAGTATTATAATGATAGTATGAGGGCTGCTGCAATGTCTAAAAGACAAACAAAATTATTTGAAGTTACTGCATTTAATTTTTTTCTGTTTCAGTTTATATGGATGGTTGCTTTTGTCTGATTTCCTAAGATTCAAGAAGAATTTGTTGTTTTGTTTTTCGTTTATTTTAAAAATTTATTTACTTAGGCATTAGTTTTCATATCAAGTAAATTAATTATTTGTTATGCAATTTCTGATTTTTGTTAGCCAAAGATAGTTAACGTACCGAAATAGTAATGTAATGTTTGTGATATTAGAGTAACTTTCTTAAATAATCATTTATAAGACGTCCGGGAGCGCCATAGTAAATAATAATAATAGACATTCTTGCTTCGCATAAGCTCGCTTGTATGGGGGTGAAGTATATGAAAAATATTTTTTTGTATTGCCATCTCTTTGATTTTATTTTTCTTGGGAATTTTTAGTAAATATAATTATATAAAACTTTGTATGATATTTATTTTATCCCTCATAATTATTTGTCATAGAATTTTACATTTTTATTGGGCATTTCATAATTGTTACAAACAGCTAATAAAAATGGAAAATTTTAATTATAATTAAGAGGAAAATTTACTTAAGCAATTATCTTTTTCTAAACAATACGAAATAGAGCCACAAATATTTCTATAGTTTAATTTTACTTTTTAGTGAATGAAAAATATATACCTTCAGGTAAAAGTGAAATGTCTGTTTTTCTGGAGCCACTATTCCGAAATTTGATTTAATTATTTTCTCAATTTTTGAAATCTTTATAAAAACAAAATTTTGCGATTTATTGCCATCAAAATTTGATTAAATTTTGAAAAAGTGGCTCCAGAGGAACATATTTTAGCTACACGTACATGTTTTTTATTTCACTAAAAAATTAAAAAAATTACTATCAAAATTTTGTATGGCTATATTTCGTATTAGTTAGAAAATAATTGCAAAAGTAAATTCTCCTTTAAAAAAAAACCGCCAATTTTCAAATTAAATATAAAATTACGGGTAACTGCATTACCGACAGAGTAAGAGTTGATGGTAATACTGCTGGTAACTACATTACCGACAGAGTAAGATTAGTTCTACTCCTCCACCCCACAGGTCGTTGCAAGCAAACATGTTGCCAAATTTCTACAAAGAAACGGCAACTCTTAATAATCCTTCCTCCATGATATGGGCATTTTATAATGGAAATGTCATTTAAAAAATGACATTGATTTTTTTTTCTTATATTGGTAAACCTGGCGACTACAAGTTGCCACGTTGCCAGATCAATGGCGACTACTATGTGACTACTATTTCGAAAAAAATGGCGTCCAAAATGGACTCCTATGTCGCGACCCCCCTTAGATATACCAGCCCTGGTATAAACATTGCGTTCGGTTTGCCACGTTCCTTTAACTCCTTTAACACTTTTTAACTCCAAACGACTCTTTTAGCGTTCGGTCCCAGTATATATACCAATACAGTAGCGACAGATCATTTTTTATGAGGGGTCCATATTTTTCTGCGCATGTCCGAAATAAGCGACAAAAACGTCAACGTCAATAGTGTCAATGCGATGTAAATGTAAATATGTCATTATTTTTGTTTGTTTGCAGTGCATATTTTGAGACATTTTTATTATTTTAGTTTTTCATTTATTGTGTGATATTTTTGAAATGGCTTCTGCACCTGATCAGAAAAGAAAGAGATGTGTCTATCGCCCTTGTCCATCTCAAACAGAGTAAACAGACAAAGGGACAAGTTATTTTGCATTTCCCATGGAGCCAGAAAGGTATGTCTTAAGAAAATACTTTCAATTTTTATATTTGAAAACCAAATATTTATTTGACAACCAAATATTTATTATTTAAATGTCTGGAGGACAATTTTTACAATTTCAACAAAAATAATGTAAAAAATATATAATTTCTGAACTACCGTCAATCTAAACATTTGTTATCAACTTTTTTATATTTTAGGGCCAACATGTGGTTAAGAGCTTGTAATAGGGAAGATTTGAGTAACATAGATGTGAACAGTCTTCATCGGAATTACAGGTTGTGTGAGAAACATTTTGACATGTTTTTCTAAAACGTTGAACCGTAAACGTTTATTGCCTACTGCTGTTCCCACATTTTTTATCCATCTAGGTCATCAGCCAACTGTCTATCTTCTCCCTAATACATCGACCAAGTGCTTCCTCTGTTGAGACTATCATTGAACATGAACGAGACATTTTTGAAAGCGTACCATGTGCAACCTTTGGACATTCTTAATCAAAAATCCTACCTCCAAATTATTATAATGAATTAGATGTTCTTTGATTCACTATGTCCATTGATTAAAAATGTTCTGATTGACTACATCTAATCAAAATATATATGTATTTCTTGTAAAGTAGCAAAAAGAAAACAAAAAAATGTATTTTGTGGTGTTATTATTTTAACTGTTTTTTAATTTTTGATTTGTTTCATTTATACAATATTTAAGCACTTAAACAATAATATATATAAACTTATAAATAGTTGTATGATATATATATACGTTAGGGAAATTAGGACAAGGATGATTAAATTCTATTTCTTTCATAATATCAAAAAAAGCTATGCGATATACCAGACATTACACAGGTATTGCTAAAAATAGATATAACATTTTTTTATAATTTAAATATATAGATAATAAACTTTTCATTTGGAGTTTTTAGGCCTCCATAAGTGCTTTATTTGCAATCATATGTTAAAATCTGTGAATTATCCAAATCTTCACATTCTTTTGAAAATTTAATAAATGTATTACATCCATGTATGCCTAAAGCTTTTTTGATCAAATAGCCACAAACATATTTAAATGGATTTTGAACTATTATATCTTCTGTCCTGTAGCTGTAATTAGGAAGAAACACAGCTTCTCGAGTGTTTTTATTTATTTCAGGATACAGAGAGACAATATTTTTTACATCTAATTGTAGCAAGTGTTTGTCCAGGTCTTCATTACAATTCATGGAATTGCAATGAAGATAATTTTGACAAAAAAGTTTTTTAAATGCCCTTTCGAATTGTACAGGTGTTGGATTAATTAAATTCCTACCCTGTTGCCTAATGGACCCAACAAATTTTTCTAGACAGTCACTGTTGATTCTTCTAGCCATTAAATATTTAAATCCCGCAGCAGATAACCTTTCCCATACAAATTTTAAACCATAAAATCGTTAAATATAAACATCTAATTTTTATGATGTGACGTTAATAGTATTTAATTATATACATAGGTAATATAAGCAATTGGGCAGCATTGTGCTTAACGGGTGACTTACAACAGGCATTTGCTAAAACTCATCTGAAGTCAAAAATTTGTACGTAGGAACAAAAATTGAAATAAAATAATTCTTGTATTGTAAATTCATTAAAAACTTACTAATTTGTAATTGTGTGTTTTAATAAATATTATTGTTATATGTTGTTTCACTTCTAAAAAGATACCTACATAACCTCATTTTAAATAAAAAAATAAGGTGCAGAGTTAATTTATTAGTTCCAGGAAGAAACCAAAAAATGTTTTAACACATTTCATACAATGAATGGCATACAAAAGTAATTTATTTTAATCTAATGATAAAATTTTAAAATTGGCACATCTAGATTTTCACCGGAACTCATTTATTTAAGTTACACACAATATTTTGATTAATTTATTTGCCTAGAATACATTAAAATGTTATATGTACATGTTTTAATTTTTTTCTAAGTGTACATCGCTAATTTGCAATTTTAGAGTTTACTTTTCTCCGTGTAGAAATAAGCGACAAAAACGTCAACTGTCATTGAAAATCTGACCACCCCGACATCAAAGAAGCCGACGCAATCTGTCGCTACTGTATTGTTCTTTATACTGGGGTTCGGTTTAGTCCGATTAGTGACAGTTTAACACGCTTAAATGTCATTTAAAAGCACCCTAAAATTTGTCCCGCTCCAGCCCCTGACTGACCGAACTCGCCTAATGTGGGAGAACTGGCAAAAGCATTTCCAACTTTTACTTCTGGGCTGGAACTCTGTGTCATGTAGAATTCTACTTATCGCTTTTTACAATGGAATCGATTACTTTCTTTTGTGATAAATACGTTATCAACCGCACGGGAAATATCGCAATGTGGTTTCTTATGAAACTAGTTATCCTGTAGTAAGTATATACTCGTTGGTTTTTTGCTATGTTACACAGAGGCCACAAAATAATCTGTTGTAGAAAGCGATAAGTAGAATTCTACATGACACAGAGTTCCAGCCCTGTTCTACACAAAAATTCGCGATTGACAATGTCATTCGCATTGTCAAGTTAGTGTCAATATAAATCAAACATTTTTAAATCAGATATTGGGTCCTATGATTGAACGTTTACGTTATCCGTAACGTGCATGTTAGGGCAAATTTTAACAGTAACGAGGCAAGTTCGTATGATGGAAAACTGTTAAATTAGAACATAACAGGCGGAAAATAACATTAATGTGTTGGAAAAAGTTTTCCATCATATGAACTCGCCTCATTACTGTTAAAACTCGGCCTAACATGTACGTTACGGATAACGTAAACGTTCAATCATAGCACCCATTGGCCGTGTTCATCGTCGTCAAACATGTTGTAACGCTGAGTAAGCGGTGACGATGAACTGTCAACCGCTGCAGCGCTTTTGAAGAAGCATAAAAGCGAAAATAAACTCGCTTGTTTGCTTTAAAAGCATAAAATTGACCTTGAACCCCTGTCAAATCCGTCTTTTGGCATTTTGTTAGGTTATGTGTTTGTTTATTTATTTATATTTTTAAGGTTTTATACCCTAATAGAGTTGATTAGTTAAGTTGTATTTTAATATAATATTGTATTTATGGAGGTACCTATTTGAAGAAAATAAAATTAATTCCAGACGTAGATACATACACGTATGCTTAAATTATTTCATTTGGACGTTAATGGGATTCCACCAGTAAGGAATATGGATAATATAACATACCTACATATGATATAGTTTTAGCACAGTTATTCAAAACAGACGAGTTTTGTTATTAAAACTGCACCGATGTTTTTGTTTTCATGTAATGTATATAGGGCCAAAAGGGCATTAAAAAATAAATAATAATAATAAAAGTATGACATTTTATTTACAAAATAAATTAAATATAAGCAATTATATTAAAAAGGGCCCACCTTGGTTTGTTGAACCTTTAAAAAAATACCTCATTACTGTATACATTTCAAATAATTTTTGCTAATAAGTCGCTCTACCTATATGACAACATTAAGTTTGTATATTTATTAATTTCCAATACAAAATATATCATTCCTATAAAAGAATTAATGTATATAGTTTGTCGATAAGGTATGTATAACTATAATACTAGACAAATTTTATTAATACATAAAAATAATTCAGACTCAATATGAATATTAGCAATGACCAAAAATGTATAACACCTAAGTACCTAAATCAAAAATACTTTGTAAAAAAATAAGTAAAGCATTAGATAGGGATTATTTTAACAATTTTCGGTTTTTGTAATAAAACGTTATCATTTCTTACCTCACAGCAAGAAGCCTGTAAATTTTAAAAGACAACAGCAATTTTTCATTATTTTTAATGTAGAATAACAACAGTAAGATTGTAGTAAAAGTAAAACAATAATATAATAAAAAAATGTATTAAAAATAAGTGAAATAACATAATTTTATGTTTATTTATTAGAAATTAGAAAAACGAAATAAAACTTGTTTAGTGGGCTGATTTTCTATATTTTAGTTTTTAAATGGGAATGGAACTGTTGACGTGACTTGTTTATGTTATGCTTGGCTTTCAATACTGATACTTCAAATTAAGTAAGTTTTTTTCACTAGCACAAATTTTTTATGAGATACCACTCTTTTTTGAAAAATGTTTTGAATCAGATCACGTTTTCTTTTAAAGCGGGACATTCTTGCATTCTTTGGGGACAATGGAACACATAACTTGAAAGTGGGTTTGTCTTGCCTAAAGCGGGACTTATGATGTTAGGTATGACTCAAAAATAAAAGTTTACTTCAGGTTGATTTTCATTTTTATCTCTTCCTCCTTTTTCGAATCAGTTAGTTTTGAACTGGTTTGAGACACATGCCTCAAGTTCTGGGCTGGAGTCCAGTTTAAATGATTACTAACTTTGAAGGAATTCTGTTTCCCTAAAAATAAGAAAGTCATACTTGATGTCTCTATTATTAAACACTTTTATGTATCCTTGATATATGTAAAAAGATCACTTTTTGATATGTATGTTATTAGTATCATGAGTTCCTTTAATTTATTGGTGCAGACCAGACAGTTGATTAAACACAATAAATAGCATTCTCATTCTGCTCTTCAAAGTATGATCTAGTTACAGTATGTTTTTATTTGTGTGTCAAAAAAATGTATTTTACCTTTAATAAAATGACTATTACAATTTCTTTGATTAGTCTAAGTATGTAGAATTCAAGATCCATAGAGGCAATAAAAACATCATGACTTTACAACCCAAAATAATACAAGTTGTAGGTTTTTCGCCGTAAAATTGTCAAAACCACTTTCAGAAGGGTACTTATATAAACTCTAATTCACTGTACAAATCAATTCAACTCAATTTTTTTTAAAAAATACTAAAGTAAACAATTCACATAACCTTCTTTGTGCCAACCAAATGTCATTCCATTTTTTGACAGATTTGAGGTTGAGAAAACAAATCGTAAACAAAAATGATCGTTCAGCGTCATTCCAACCACAAAGCACGTATCTTCTAGAGACCCCACGCCAATGTTAAACTTTTAAACCAAATTGGCGCCACCTTGTGTTTGGAGCTGGAACTAAAATGACAATTGACAGATGGCGGTAAATTCAAATTGTAATTTTTAGGAGTAGGTAGTAGTTTTAAATTAAATTTCAAATGATTTCCACATAAATTATTTTATAAAATAAAGAATGGAACTAGTAAGTTCGAAACTTTTATTTTACAAAATAATTTAGGTCGATTATACCAAATTTGAGGAATTAATTTGTTATAAGCAGGGGTCTGATGTGAAGAGTTGGTTCTGCATATTATTATTAAATAAATATAAGATATATCAATAAATAATAAAATAGAACATTCTTAAAATATGTTTATTAATAACTTAAATAATATTATTAGATAAAAATAAATACAAATAATAATACATATTTAACGAATACTTACTTGCAGCAAATAGGTATACAATCTCAAATCTTTAAAATACCTATCAATAATTTAAATGTGAAGTAGAGACTAGGATATTACATTTTATTAACACTAAAATAATATATTTTATAAATGTCTTTTAAACCGAGGACAAATGTAATATAGGTATTGTATTAAAAGGTGAATCCTTTTAACTATTCATTCAATGATAAATAGGTATTTTCCTTCCAAATACAGATGTGGTATTACTCCACTGCTTTGAGTATTACTTATGTGAAAAATGATTTCGGAATCTAGTCCAGTGATAAATTGATTATCAATTAGTTGTTATACCCGTTTGTCTTTTTATGATGCAGATGCATGGTGAATCAATGAAGTTTTTCTCGAAGTTTTCAAGGTAGCACCCACAGGTAGCACCAAAATTATTGCAAAACACAGTAGGTTATAACTAAGACGAAACTATAAACAGAAACCAAAAGCCAAAGCCAACAAAAAATCACTAAAATCAGACGGAAAAATGAGACTAACCAAAAACATAAATAAATACACGTCACATCTTTGGAGTCTTTGGTTAAGTTTTTCACCCATAAGGCTTAAAAATGGAGTAAGAAATCAGAATTTTACCAGTAGCCCCATCTAGAGTTTGGAGCAAATAGCATAAAAAATGTCAATTGTCGGTTTTGACCTTGGTCATTCACGTGGAACCTCTATGTGCTTTGTGATTCCAACCGCTTATGAAACATGTTTCTTTGCTTTTAAAACATGTTTGACGACGATGAACACGGCCAATATAACGTCATTATAATGACGTAAGCACCTTGACCACACTTGACTTGGTCACATTTCTAGTAACTGATTTAAAATCGCCTTTACATAACACACAAACAAAAATTCATGATACCTGCCAATTAGGCATTCCAACGACCTGTCAAACAATAGGTGCCAGTGGGAAATTCTTGTATATTTAAGGGGGTAGCGACATAGTCTTGCAACTTGGACGCTATTTTTATTCGAAGTAGTACTCGCCAAGCCTGCCAATTTATGAAGAAATGTATAGGTGTGTTTTTTAAATATTATTTTTATTGTGTTTGACATAAAATATTTAAATGTAATCCATTATTCATGATTTTACGTAAAGTAGATAGAATACACCATAAGTCGCCACCCTTAGATATACCAAACCTGCCCACTGGTAATTCATTTGTTTGGAATGCCTAATGTTATACCCATTGTGAAGTTAGTGTCAATATAAACCAAACATTTTTAAATCAGATTATTAGAACGTCATTATAATGACGTAAGAACCTTGACCACACTTGACTTGGTCACATTTCTAGTAACTGATTTAAAATCGCCTTAAGTCGTTTATATGCTGCGTTTGAGAATCCACATCGGATGCATTTTTTACATCTCGAGCGTTTTTTTATCCACATTGGACACATCTGTCCCATTACATTTACGTATACTGAATCACGTGATCAAAGATTTTTTACATCTCAGATGCATCCGATGTGGATTCTCAAACGCAGCAATGGGCATCTGAAAATAAGATCGTAGCGCCATCGTGGCATACATTGGAACCCTCTTCCCTGACATTGGTTTTTTGTTTATGTATTGTTTTTAAATGTGCTTTGGGTTTTAACAATTTTATTTTATCATTTTTATCGTTAATAAGAGAACATTTTATCTGGAAAAGTTATTGCTATTTATTTCATTATTTATTTTATAGGTAAGTGTGCCTTTTCACCACAATCTACCATAAATAAAAAAAATATTTTTAAGGTTATTTTTGATTTTCAAAATTTTTTACTTTTATTTCGTAGTCTAATGTATATTTTGTTATATTTAAGGATTAATTTGGCGAGATGAAATTAAGCATAATCGACTACATGGACTATCTTGGGGGTACGAACACATCTAGATGTGTTTATGAAGGTGAAGAAGTGTTAAATGCTGGACATTTAATTATGTGTGGTAAATTGGACTCTACGAGCCAAGAAAAGAATATAGTTGTGTGTGGTTTATGTTTACAAACTAGTGACTTGAAATCTCATCCTCACGAAATAAAGGGCCAGCTGGAAATTATAAACAAAAAATTAAAAGTGAAAAACATGAACTGTTCTTGCAAGGCTGGAAATAGTGGAAAGTGCAAGCATATTTCTGCTCTTCTAATTAAGTGTACAAGGTGTATGATGTTGCTAATTTAAAAAAGGCGTTATCGTGCCATATCGATTCTTAATAAGATTGAAGTTAGTGCTTATGTTTTCTGTGCATTTTCTGCTGTTGTTTATTTTGTTTTAGGGTTGATTTGGAAACATTAGAGGACATTTCACAAACTCAAATAAAATGTACATGGTCAAAACAAAAAAGTTTGACTGAAGAAAAGTACCATGCTGTATCAATAAATCAGATGCCTTGTATCAAAAATGTGGATGACAAGGAATTGAAATTGGTAGTTGATGCAGAGAAAATGTACAATTTTTTTATTCAAAAACTACCTTCCTCTGCACTTGCAAAGCATAAGTAAGTTTTGTAAATTAAAGAAACGTTTCTTTTTTGATATGTGTATTGTACTTGCCCTTCAATAAATAATAAAAGAAAGCTGAAATTAATAAATTTTAATAATAATATTCCTTTATTTTACATTAATAAATATACAAAAAAATAACTAATTCGCAAATTAATTTTTAGGTTTGGGTGAAGACCAGTTCCTGATCATACCACTCTTTTGACAAATGATTTTAAAGAACATGAACATTCTATTTCCAGCATTTTAAATAATGCTGTTCAGTCACCACTAATGATGGAATTGTATTCTTTTGAAGTTAGTTTTAAATATGACTGTTGTGAACAATTGTATATTAAACTTTTTCAAAACAATGAAGAACCAATAGTTTTATCAATACAGCAGTCAAAAGCATGGTATGATCAGAGAAAATTTCGGGTTACTGGATCACGAGTTTATGGTTTGTATACCTATTCTGGAAACGACTGGGAAAATAAATCCATAAAGTATTTTTATCCCAAGAATTTTACGAATAAATTTATCAAACATGGAATAAAATATGAAGCTGAGGCTAGAGATGTTTTCAAGGAGAAAACTGGCTTCATGGTTACAGAATGTGGGTTAATAATTTCCCATTCTAATCCTTGGCTCGGATACTCCCCTGATGGGATTATAATGGAGGAAGATAAACCTGTAGCTTTATTAGAAATTAAATGCTTATACAATGGTAATTCTGTATAAATTAACAAAACATTTTTTTTAGGTAGTTCAGCTACAATTAACGAAATACTTCCGAAGGCAGCATTTTTGAATAAAAGTCATGACTCTTTTGAACTGAAAAAAAGACATCAATATTATGGCCAAATACAGTTGGGTATGGCTATGTTAAATGTGCCAAAATGTTATTTTGTAGTTTATGCCTCATTTGACAAATCATTAAAAATATTTGAAATAGATTTTGACCATGAATTTACAAAGGAAATGTTATTTACTGTCAAATATAATTTTTTTCAAAAAATGATACATAATTTGTGTGCTAACATATAAATAAATATTATTTATAAATATTTAGTTAATAAAGTGTATTTTTATAATTTTATTCTTATTAGTTTTTCCCTTCCATTTAAATTTACAAAAAACATCCTAGCCTTCAACCCAACCACTTCATATTCCCTCTGGTTGTTACATTAAATTTATTATCTGCAAAAGACATCCTAGATTTAGTTTAGTAACACACTTTTGTAAAGTTGAAATTCCCAACCAGGGATACTTATGAGTATTTCTACTCAAATATGTTTAATACCTAAAAATTTCTTCTGAAGTCGAGCCCGGCCCTTATTTTCTTCTTTAAAATTATTTGTAATTCAATTTTACTAAAAACTTGCTATAGCAAACCCTTTATTTAATAATTTATGTTCTTTGACTTTTTGTTTTTGGTTGTGTTTTATATGCTTGCAAGAAACCATCTCATTTGCTTTTAAATGTAGGGTGGGTAAAGCTACAATTAATTAAATTGTGAATTATGAATAATTGCAGAATATTCTAAAATCTTACCATTAGTTTTTAATTTTAGTTTTGTTCAGTTCGTATGATTCTCGTACGAATGTCATCTATAGACTTCCTTAAAATGAACACTGCATATGTTCACAGTTTTAACATTGATCTGATATTTTCTAAAACAACATTACATCCATATTGTTTGTGAATGGTCGCTTTTTGGGAAAGCGAAAAAAATATTCTTGCTTCTGGTGATCAGCGGCCTCTCATGGCCAAAATATTGGAGAATTACATTGACAGAATAAAGATCTTAGTACAGATTTAGGTAAAAAACTTTCAGTGTTTATAATATACCTCTCTAAAACACTGAAAGATGAACTTTACCTATTGGTTCAACATTCTATTACAAATAAATTAATTGGTTTGACAACACTGTAGTGTGTTTATCCTACTTACATAGTGCGGTAATAGTATATTACGTAACAAGAGTTCTAAATAACCTATTACGCACGAAGTGAAAAAGTTTAACAAGTGCAAAATGGGCTTACAACTCGTGTAACGTACTATACTTTTTCTACGCCCACTTATTTTCTTCTATAAAATAAAGGACATATGCTTGTGTCGCCAATCCATAAATTTTCGATAAGTAATTTCCTACTTTTTTTTGGATTTTATCGGTAACAAATTATGTGTGTTAGCTTGAGCTTTTTCTAAAATCTTCAGTGGAGTGCTCATAATTTCATCACCTTCACTACTAACAGATATATTTGTAGGTAAAATTGAGAAAATGTTCGAATACAATAATTATTGTTACAAAAATTAACAATGCTAAGAAAACGCGAATTATTTTTTGAAAAATTGTATGTGTTGCTGACATTTAGGGGCATCACTTTTTTAATCCAAAATGTATCTCGCTAATTCTAAAAGTTTTTTTTGTTTTTCAATTGACTAAATTTATGTAAATAGACCAAATAAAGTAGAACCTAGATAAAAATTTGATTGCAATTTGATTAAACTAAGAAATTTAAGTTTTCTTATCAAAACGCACGTGTATATTACGAGATCTCATTACGTGCATGTTATTGTTAAATGTCATTTACAAGGAATGTTGACAGTGCGATTTTTAATGTTTACTGACATGGGCGTAGAAAAAATAAATTTGAATCGCCAATACAAGATAATAAAAGGGTCTTAATAAACAAAAATACAAATTCAGAAACACATATATATTAAATGTATTTACATCAAATTTATACATATTGACGAATTAAAAAATTACAAATCTTTAATTTTGAAATATTTTTTTTTGTATGAATGGAAAATTACAAAAACACGGTTCTAAAAATCTGAAACATTTTTGCTATATACGATATACGATTTTTTAAAAATTATCCGTAAAATAATTTTTATGGTGGCTTACAAATTTGAGACAAACATCTGATTAGAATAAAGACAGGGGTGGGCATGTACATAGTCAGTCATCGATCAAAAGATTACTTAATAGACCACCTCTATACAAAAATACAATTATTGAAAACTCATTATTATTTTTGTACCCAAGACTGATTAGCATATTATGAATAAATACAGAAATTTTAACTAAAAAGAATAGTGATTTGATTTGACTTTGACTGTTTTATGAAAGGACACTAGTTGCAAATATTTTAAAATCAGAGCAACTGGGACAGAACGATCTGTTCCCGAACAATGTCAAATTGCTGTTATTGATATATTATAATGCAAGAAAATTAGCCCCCTACAAATAAATTAAAATAAGTTCAATTTTCTTCAGTTTAAAAAAGTAACAACAAAAATTATTCAGTCCAAGACTTAACAACTAAACCTAAAATTTATATCAATCATATTCTATCATAAGTTTCTGCTGTTGTAACAAAATTTGGTCTGCAGCCTGACAATAAAAATATTGCCCCATCCTAAAAATTATAATAAATAAGTAAATAAAATAATCGTGCATTCAGATGTAAAAAATGTAAGCTAGTCAAAATACAACAATAAAATGACACACTCAGTAAAATACAGGGTGTTTCACGAAGAAATGGAAATTTTAAGGACGTGTTCTGAAAGTCGAAATAAGCAAAACATGAATCCCGAAAAACGTCCTTTCCGAGTTATACAGTAACAAAGAAATTATAAAACAGTATATTTCATTACGAGTCCAGAAAATACGCTTACTGTGCGAGCGTTTTTCCTGTGAGGCGCAGCCGAACACCGGCAGTCATGCAAAAAGCATTTTTTTTTTGTAGCAATGGGATGGCATCAGACATGCAAGTCTATTTACCACAGAAAGTTTAAACTTAATAATTTCCATATATATTATGTTAACTATCTATTTTAGTATTTTGAGTAAATTTAATAATAGCGTCAAAAATAATCTTATCTGATTGAACTAAAAGTGAAGAAATATTGAGTGGAAGTGGGAGTGAAAGTTTATTTAAATCTTGATATAATACAGTGGTATGTTGAGCATTTTTATTACAATCTAAAAATAAATGATTGATATCTGCTACGGCGTTTATATTGTAATATGGACAAAAGGGAGAATCCAATATTCCAATTTTATATAAATTTGCAGGGAATCGGCCGTGATCGAGCTTCAAACGAGTAATTATAGATGACTGATATTTATTATAAGTTCCATGAACTGATGTAAGGAATATTCTTGGGAAGATTTGGATGTATACTATAATAGTGACTTTGTGATGCCTTCGCATGCTCAGTGTATTTAATTTCCCATCTATTTCTTACATCTTTTTTATAAATGCTAATAATATCTATAAAACTACATGAACGATACTTTTCATTATACCTCTCTGAAAACAAAAACAAGGCAAAATATATCAAGAGAATATCAAGGGATCAACCACTACCGAAATACGGTAACGTTTCTCTCGAAATTACCGAAATTCCTCCGAAATTTCCGAATTCGTTATCGAAAATCATGGTCCACATCATTACCAAAATCACTTCGTCACTCAAAAATGTAAATACAACAACTTGTGGATTAAAATACAAGGCAATAGCCCAAAAATGGTCATCATGGAAAATTAAGGATGATTTTCAGCGAAATAACCAAAATCACATATTTTTTTTAGGTGATTTCCGAAATACGGGTACGTTTTGACCTTAGTGGTCTCCCCCTAGAAGAATATCATCACTTACTGTGATAATATTTTTTTGCGGCGCCACTTGCAAAATAGATGATACTCTTCTTCATATCTCTCACAGGACTTTTTGAGCAGTAATTATGCACTAATTTTTGCCGTTTCAGGTGATATTTTTTCTTTTAGAGAAATCATTTTAAAAATATGTTTAACAAGAATGAAAACTCTCATAATAATATAGGCGCTGTTTATTGTTGCTAAGGAAACTAAATAACAGCATATAATATATTTAAAACAGCTTCATGACGAGGGGCGGTTTCTCCATTGGTTCATTTGTGCAGTGAACACCCAGTTACATTTCATAAAAACACATTATTTTAAAATAAATAACAAAAATATAAATACAATTTTAATAATTTTATTGTTTTCATACGTGTCAATCTCTATTTTTTGGTACGCCACTGCGCTCTGGCCAATTGCGCCTCTTTGGCTCACTTTTCTGAGTGAGATGCTTTCTCGAAAGCCTCTAGTTAAGAAGAGATGCCATCACGTTGACAGATCGGTGAAACGAACAATGAGCTACTGAAAATCACTAAAATCATCTTATTTTGTGCAACGCACACAGTGACGTCAGTCACAAAGTAGGGCGGGGCATACGAATCTTTCAAATCGTAGTTATAGAATAAAGAGATGCAATGACGGTACTAAAAGTATCTGCACTTTTGCATTACCCTTTTACGACATACCTATGTCAAACTCGAGCTAGTTAGTTATGGTGATAATAAATGCCATTTTTTTAAAATAGCATGATTTAAATGATATAAAAACATTTTCATTCCGTCAATCTTTAAATATAAAATTATTAACTTAAAATTAATCAAAATATGACTCCACTTGTCATATTACAAAATAGTGTTTATGTCGTCTCTACCTACTTCATTCTCTATCTTCAATCAAGCTGTCAAATTCTAAAAATCAAGTGGAAATGTAAATAGTGGACAAAAATGGCTAAAAAACTGTGTGATTTAAAAGTGACGGAGTTACGTCGGGAATTAGAAGATCGTGAGCTGGAGATGACAGGGAAGAAAGTAGAGCTGGCAGAGAGGCTTAAAGAAGCACTAGAAAGTGAAGGTTTGGATCTGGAAACGTATTTATTTTCTGATGATGCGTCTTCTATAATTTCTTCTATGAAAAGTAAAATGTCTTCCATGAAAACCGATATTTTTTTCTGACATTTCTTTATTAGAAACTAAAGTGTCTTCTGATGTTTCCTCTATAAAAAATGATAATTCCTCTTTAGAAAATAAAGTGTCTTCTGATATTTCTTCATTAGATAATAAAGTTTCTTCTTTAGAAACTAAAGTTTCTTCAGACATTTCTTCCTTAGATAGTAAAGTTTCTTCCTTAGAAAAAAAGGTGTTTTCCGAAATGTCTTCTATGGAAATTAAAGTCTCCTTTGATATATCTTCCATAAAAAATGAAATATCTGCTGATGTGAAAAATAAAATGACTTCCGTCGAGGAAAAAATAATGTCTTCCGTTGAGGAGAAAATAAAACAAATGGAGAAGAAGAAGAAGAACTGGAACAAACAGGACAGGCCAAGGACGGTGAAATAAAGTGCACTGTGGTCGAGTTAAAGTTGAAATTGGAAGCAGTTGTAAATTCTGCCCGTGTTAAAGTCCCAACTTTCTTAAACAATTCGAAGCTGCCAGAGCGAACGAATAGACTGAATGAGAAAAGGCAGTAAATTCTAGATGCTTTAGATGTCCTTCAGACTATACCTGTGGAAGAGACCGATGCTTTTGAACAACTCAAAAAGAGACTAAACATGCGATATGGCCACGAACACTTCGAGCAGGTGTACCAATTACAGTTGAAGAATCGCAAACAGAAACGTGACGAGAGCCTTCAACAATTCGAATTAGATATTGCGAAGATGGTACGATTTGCCTACCCATCAGCTCCGGAATAGATGATTGAATGTTTGGCTGTTCAAGCATTTGATTATGGACTTCGTGACCATGAAATGCAAAGAACACTCCGATTAGCCCGTTACAAAACATTGGCCGATGTCTTGTCCGCTGCTCTTGAATATGAAGAGGCTACGCTGGCTTCTGGTGGATACAGTGAAGTAAGAACTGTAAAAGAGGAAGAACAGGGAAATACATTCGACCAATTGTTTCACATGATAAAAAGCCTTATTGAAAAGCAACCGAAGACTATTAGGTGCTGGAATTTTGGTGAAATGGGAAATGTAAGCAGTTCGCGCAAACGTCCAAAGAACACTACGAATCGAAAAACCGTGTCGGTGCTGTACAGAAAGGAACGGTGGTTCCTGATAGAGGTGAAATTATAAGAGTGACGCAGTTGCAAGGAACTGTAGGGAAAGGAATGCCTGTTATGATGGAACCTTCGAAGTGTAATGAAGGTATTGGTCAACGAACTCTGTTTGGAAAGGGGTTGGCCACATCTTTACAAAGAAGTTACAGTACGACGAACGATGATTGTCAGTGATGAGTGGGCCCCTGTCAAACTTAGGGAAGAACAAGAGAACGATCCCGTTTTATAGAAGATGCGATAATGGAAAGAGGAAAATCGTCGACCTACTTGGCAAGAAGTATCGAAACTCTCTCCAGTAATTAAATCATATTGAGCGCAGTGGGACTCCTTTATCCTGGAAGAAGGTTTATTAAAGCGAGTACTAGAGAATGATGATGATTCCGAAAAGAGAAGACAGTTGGTCATTCCAAAAACTAGAGTAGCCGAAGTACTTCGTCAGTTACACGACAGTCCGTCAGGAGGACATCTCGGTGTTAAGAAAACTCTTCAGAGAGTTCGTGAAAGGTTTTATTGGATTAACAGTTCCGATGATGTAAAGGACTGGTGTAAGAAATGTACCACCTGTCCTATGAGTAACGGACTCCAACGAAAAAGGAAGGCCCCATGAAGCAGTTCAACGTCGGTAGCCCATTTGAGAGGATTGCCTTGGATATTGCTGGACCACGCCCCATGACCAAGAATGGTAATAAATACATGATGGTGGTTATGGATTATTCACGAAGTGGGTGGAAGTCTACGCCATTCCAAATCAAGAGGCCGCAACTGTTGCAGACGTGTTAATAAAATAATTTATCAGCAGATATGGAGTGCCCTTGGAGATCCAGTGACCAAGCCAGCTTTTCCGAGGAATCTGTGACAGACTAGGCATGAAGAAAACCAGAACTACGGCATTGCACCCACAGTCAGATGGAATAGTAGAGCGAATGAATAAATCCATTGGCAAATACCTGTCAAAAAGTAGTTTCCAACTATCAGCTAGATTGGGATGAGTATATTTCGCTCTTCGCAATGGCATGTAGATCCGCTGTTAATGAATCAACAGGCCAAACACCAGCAAAAATGTTCGGGCGTAAGATGAGACTACCGTGTGTTTGGATGTTTGGATACCGACCTGGAGTACACATAGCCGGTGAAGAATATGTGATCCAGCTATGAAGAAAAATGGACGACATGCATGAATTAGTTCGCTCGCATCTTCAAATCGCCAACGACATAATGAAGAAGAGATACCATGCCCATGCAACAGAAGGATGTTTCAAGGAAGGCGACAAAGTCTAGCTTCATAATCCAAGAAGACAAAAGGGTTATTCTCCGAAGCTTGAAAGGTCTTGGGAAGTTCCGAACCTCATTAAGAAAAAATAAATTATGTTATTTACCGTATAATTAAGATCCTGAACGGTAAAACGAAGGTAGTTCACCAAAACCGGCTGGCGCCACTTGAGGGTAACCATGACGATGAAGAAGTAAACCAGCTTTAAGAATCACCTGACCTTGCCTTTGAAGAATTTATGGGTTCATATGGAGGGACTGGAAAAGCAAGATATGGTGTTACAACCGAGCAACAACAAGATCTGCTCACGATTTCTAAAGACTACTCGCTGGTCCATAGCACTTCCGCCAACATCAACGACGCTCGAGGTCTGGCCTCTGTGTTCCGAATGAAGTTTGGTCGATTAGTTACCAGCTCCTGGAAAAGCATTGAAACTTCAAGATGGATCGCGTTATCTTTTCTATTTGGTAACAAATAACACCTTCCGAGATCGATCCACTTATCATGATGTATGAGAAGCATAAGTAGTCTGAGAGAGCACGTACCGGAGTCCAATGTACAGAAACTAGCCATGTCCAAAATAGAGACCAACCAGCTAAATTAGTGGGTCATTAGAAACATGGTGGAAATAATCTTCAAACATTCCGAGGTCCAAATACTGGTCTGCAGCCATTCGACTAGTGTTCAGGTTTCAGTAAAAACCGTCCCTTGTTATTTCCATACGAATGGAAATTGTAAAAGTGGGTCAAGTTGCAGATACAATCATTCAGTTTTAGTTCCAAGATGAACTATTTCTTAATGAGGGGACAATGTGACGCGAAGCCAACCCTGTTCTTTGTATATTACCGTACCCGCGACAGGAAGTGTAGCACTGGCCACATCGAGACCCACAGTGAGACTCAAGAAACATAATCGAATGTTTTCCATCGCAGTCTGACACGTGGAGAATAATTCCCGGAACTTCTAGATTGAGCTTCTAGTCTGAGTTGGTTCTTTCGGGAATGTTACATTTCTATATAAATAGTGCAACTTGTCCACAGACAACAAGATTCAATTTAACTGTTGGACAGTAGAGACAAATTGTAATAAATAAATTAGAATTAGAGTTATAAAAAAAAAACTATAAATAAATTAAACAAACGTTTCAATAAGGACATAAAGTATTAGAAAAAAAAAAAAAATGGCTTTATACAGTACTTATTATTTTGTATTAGGCAAAGCCGTGCTTTTACAGTGAAAATATGGCATATATGAAATACCCGCTATCGCTCTCTAGCTAAGTGCCTCACATTCGGTTCAGCTAATATCCGACCACCATATCTTCTAATTCTAGTCGACGACGACTGGTTATTGCCCTGTTGTCATTTTATTATCTTGTGTCAAGGGCACTTTTGGACATATACTGCCAAAGAAATGGTATAAAAATCGTAATTTTTAAAAACAGTTGCGACAATTTATTCTACATCTTTTGGTAAGGTTTTTCTTTTAAATATTAGTTCCGTTCTAAGTAGGTACCTATTAGTTTGAATGTTTTATACTTTATTTTATTACATGTAATAACTGGTAAGAAATATACTTTTATAGTGAATAAATTAAGGCAATATGTAATTAATAAGTTTCTCTAAAGATTAAATTGTTAAAACAATTTTTCACATCTATTGTTTATCAATTTGTTTCATTTAATTCTAGCTTATTGAGTAAGTTATTTCATATAAATATGCGATACTTGTAAAATGTAATATTCTTTTTTAAATAGATATATATTATGTTTGTATAAAATATTATTTGTTTCGTTAATAAAAATAGAAATATTTTGTCTTTTATTCAAAAGAAGTTTGCGAATTATTCAAAATATAATTAACCACCCCAAAAAAAGATTAATAAAACCAGTTAGTCATATACACATTTTCTATATATTTATAGGTACTCTTTAAATAACTTTCAACTTTCAATATTTTCGAAATCTGTGGCTTCTAATAAACTCAATGTAACAAATAGTAATAGGTATTCTTAAAAATTAAAATAAAATCGAGACGGGACTATTGTATGATTCAGTGACTATTCGCCTATAGTTGGTGCATTGCTGTATATCACTGGGTTTTCATTATTGGAACAATACTGCTTCTCCACTCGGGCAGTATTTTTTGCATCTCACAGGATTATATGTATTAAAAAATCAAGGAATTCTTTTGTGTCTATTGCTGTGCCCTTCCCAAAGCTTTTTGTTTACTTTTACTGATTGGATCTTCCATAGCAACAAATGCATTTGTTGTTTCTCTTAGTTTTTTTATCAAAGTTTTAAAATAATTTCTATATATTTATCTTTTGCAACAACTTTAACTACCTGCTTCATAATCTTCTCTTCCTTATGATCCAATTTCTCTAACAGATGTGATCTTACAGTCACTCTATTAAATCAAATTATCACTATAGTTTATTTGAAAATGCATGATAGCACAGTTTTTATGGCAAAGGTCTATATTTTTATATAATTTTGCTATCATTCATTTTCAAATAAACTATAGGAATAAAGTAATCTATCAGTTTTTCTATAAATACCTTGTAACCGATGTATGTATATCTTTCCCTAATAAATTGTAAACTGAATTATATTACATAATTCTCATTGAATTTCTCTTTAATTCTCATAGCAATATGTACACAGAACAGTTATCAAATATATATAACCATGTGAAAATAACATTTCAAGAACTAGAAAATTTATAAAACCGATTCTGTCTGAACAGATCTAGGAAAATCAGATAGGTTTGTCAAAGTTTTGTTCCTAATTTTAAATTAGAAAATTGTGCGTCTCACTAATAGCATTTTTTGGCGTGTTCCCGTTCATAACCAGTGACACCTTTGAATATAAAACCCCAGGAAGGAGCAATGTGCATATTTGTATTATGACCACATACTTTTATTTTCTTTTACTATACGAAGAATGGTCGCACTGCGCAGCTTTCTGAGTGCCTTTTAAAAGGAGATAGAAAACTCCGCCATTTTGAAACCTTATTACGTGTTGCCTACATCTTGGCGCAATATTTTTAATAGGTGCGTTTTAATCATCCGCTTCTGCTTCGGAATTATCGGTTTTCTTGTTTTAATCTGACAGGTTAAAACGACTAAACCGACAATTCCGGAAGCAGAAGTGGATGATTAAAGGTTTGTTCCAACAACAATCTTGGGACCGTACATAAACCAGTCCACAACTTATTGTCGACGACTGATAGTCGACGACCTGTCGATTCGGATTTTGGATGTGTTGAACACATTTTTGTGTTGTCAGACATACTCTGTTGATAACGTCAAAGTCAAAGCAAATTTAACAAATGTTAAATTTTGAATTTGGGAAATAAAAAAATTATAAAACTTATTAAAAGATTTATACATTTTGATTATTCGATTGGTTAGTGCAATAAACTTTATTTATTTTAGTTGTGTACTATATTTAAGTCAGAATAATAGTACTTTTCACTTTCTTCACTTCAAAACTCATTATTAATAAGTCAACAGATACACGTATACAATAATAGAAGACTAAATAATGATAAATGAATAAAAACTAAATTACAATCGATAATAGTAATATAATCTTTGGATCAAGACTACGATCGATGCTATCAAAACAAATATAATCAATAAATTTTCAATTTTCCAGAGTTGGTCGTGGTTTATTTACGAACTCACTTTCGTTTTGCGCATGTCTTGACAATTCGTTCATATTCAGACCCAGGAACTGATTTGACAGTACAGAAACTGGTTTGTGATTAGGTTTGAGTTTGTTGGAACACTAGGTTTTTGTACAGTTTTGAGTCCGAAGTTTGTTGGAACACCAAATCTAGACTGCGCAGAATCCTGACAGTACGTAAACCGATTTGATATTTTGCTTGCTGCTGTCAGTGTCAGTGAATATTATTTTTGAAGTCACAGTTTATTGCTAAAGAATCAGTTAGCTCACTCGGACCAGTTGAAAGTTCCAAAATAACATCCACTCCAGGGATACAAATTCAGGATACGCAGAAGACTGCTGTTTTATTATAGGCGGTTGTCATATATTGTATTATCCGAGTTGCACAGTGTATAAACTGAAACATTGAGATCCAAAGTGCCGACGCAGAGTGAGCGATCTGATTCTTTAGCTATAAACTGTGTCACAGGGTTCAAAATGGCCGCGCACTATGTTGGGCGTGCCGGACCTCTCTCTTGCCTCGTATAGTAATCAAAGTATGTGAATATGACAAAAGTGCGACGGAAGTGGCCATCTTTTCAAAAAACTCAAAAGAAAAAAGTAGGTAAAAAGTTTGACCATTCAATAAGATCCTTTGCAGTAACATTGCATTTATTCTCCCCAAAAGCATATAACTTTGTTACAACTAAATTTAACAACTGCTTGCCTTATCCTAAAACTTTAGGTAAATGGTACTCTTCAGTTGATGCCCAGCCAGGATTTACTTCGGAAGCATTTGAGTTTTTAAAATTAAAAGTAAAGCATTCCAGTAAAACTTTGTATTGTTCGCTTGTGTTTGATGAAATTTCAATTAGAAATCATTTGGAATTTATTTATTTATTTCATAAACTTGTCTAAAATATTAAATAAAGATACTTATCTCCTGAATTATTTTTGTTTTCTTATTTTATTAACACACTGTATATATATTGATAAAGAATGAGGTAAGCAGAATTATTGATAGAGAATGACTTCTTCATAAAATCAATAATAAAGTTATTCCCCCAACTCCATTCAGGGACACTTTATACAGTGAGCATCTTAAGTCTTACCCTCCCTAACTAACTCGTTACTGGGGTCTTGTTAGGAAAATCGCTGAGACAGGTCGATTTTTAATTTCTACAATGTACATTTTTGCATGATTAGTTAACCCTTAATTTTATCCCTTACTGGAGGGTAAAAACCCTTTCGAAAAATTTAAATGGCATGTGGTGGTGAGTGATAGCTCATTTGAAAGGGGGTTTTATTCTCTATTCAACCGTGCAAAAAAATTTTGAAATTTGCATCATTGCATGTTGATTTATTAATGTTTAAAAATAACAAAACCTCACAAAATAGGAAAGCAACTAGACTAAAGCTTAATTTATAACCGCCGTAACGTAACTTAAGAACTTAACGTAAGAAGTTGAAATATTGCATTTACGTATACTTATTTATAATGTTCGTAACGTAACTTAAGAACTTAACGTACCGTAAAAAGTTCACCAACTTTTAACTTAACAACTTAACTTAACTTAAGACCTTACGGTTAGCCAATGAGATAATTCTGAGTTCAGCATGTGATAACTGTCAATTATTCTTTTTATTTATTTTTTTTATAAATGAATAGACAAATACCATTTGTAAACTATCATTCTCCTTTTTGATGGACATACATTATCATGAATGATTTGTGTTTATGTTATTGGGGATAAACTATTTATGAAATATGAGTGTTGCTGCATATACCTATAAACATCAAGCCTAGAACTGAAATAAGACACAAAACTAGTTTGCTAGGAAAGATTAAATTCTCATTATTGCTCAAAAACAATCAACATCTTCGGTTAACTATTCTGTTGTATTATATTTTTATATTATTGCTTTTAAAGTAGTTAATATATTCTTTCTATATAGCAAAATCATAATTTATAAGTTTTATTTAGAGGTTAGGTACATTGTTTACACTTGTTTATTTCATAAGGTTGTCAGTAATTTGATAATCTCTGAAATACAACACGCATGATCAACTCTTACGTTACGGACATTTATAAATAGACTTTATTTTTATATCTTAGGTTAAATTTCTAAGGCGTTAAGTTAAGTTACGTTACGGTGGTTATAAATTATACTTAACAGTGACCTTCTAATGGCAAAAAGTCTTACTTCACGTCTGAACCAAAACCGAAGTCATGCAGGGCCGAATTTTAATTCTAAGGATGAGTGCGCTACGTTAATTTCCGTTATTCTGAAACAACAATTAGTCGAGAATTAATGAAGCAAATTTCAAATTTTTTTACACGGTTGAATAGAGAATAAAACCCTCTTTCAAATGAGCTATCACTCACCACCCCATGCCATTTAAATTTTTCGAAAAAATGTACATTGTAGAAATCAAAAATCGACCTGTCTCGGCGATTTTCCTAACAAGACTCCAGTAACGAGTTAGATAGGGGGGGGGGGGGTAAGACTTATGGTGCTCACTGTATGTATATACATTAGATAATCGTTTATTAAGTAATGGATTAATGTAAGAATTAAAAACTTTTGGAGGTTATTATTAATTGTTTTAAAATTAAGTAAAATGGTTTTTATTTCATATTAAAAGTTAAATAATAGGACTGTCAAAAAACAAAATACCCTTTCCATTTAGGTTCAATTCCAAACTACATTTTAATATCTAGAAAATAATTAAAAATTTAAATTTCTACTACGAATTTCAAAATATATTTGCTCAATTTTTTAATATTTTATTAGTAAAATAGTTTTTATTTTTATTCTTTTAATTTGGAAAAAAATAAGTACAAATTAGTAATTTTGGGGCATTTCGGACACATCAAAACCTGCAACTAGTCCCGGTCATTAAGTTATGGTTATGAATAATATTATTAATAATAACATAAACGTTTATCCTATTAAGATGTGCTTGTCTTTAATTTTGAATAATTATCACACGCCCCTGTCAAAGCGGAAATGATCGTTCGCCATATTGAAGGGCCAACTCGTCAACTATTACTTTTAAATCAGCTCCTTCCAGGGGGGTTTTATATTCAAAGAGTGACACAGAAACCGTGACATGTCAAATTTCCCCACTATCATGTGACGGTTTCTAAAAAAAGATTCGCTAAAATGAACCGGTTAACGTCAACCGTCCACATAAAAAATCTAAAATTGAGTCAAAATAGGACTTTTCCTTTGCATCGACAGTATAGCACTGAGCTACGTTACTTCTGAAAATGTCGTTCCATCCATACAATTTGTATAAATGGAACGATATTTTTAGAAGTGGTGTAGCTCAGTGCTACACTTTCGATGCAAAGGAAAAGATCTATTGTGTACTATGATTTCGATTATTGCTGAAGATTTTTTTAACACTGTGATTGACACAGTAGTCGTCAATTTTTTACTTAAAAAAAAAAACAAATATATTGGCTTTTTTCAGCACGCGAGTGCAAAATTAAAAAGATTTTAGATTTAAATAATTATAATGATGACTGGTCATGGATTGATAATTATTTGGATTTGGAAATGTTTAATTTATTCAGAATGAAGAAGGATACTTTAAAAAAATTATAAGAAGTGGTTATATCTAGTGACAAATATTACTTAATCAGAAAAAAGTACAGAGGAGGATATTATCCTATTGAACCTGCAAGATATTTACTAATATTTGTCTGGTATATCGCCCATCAAGATACATTGTTATCAATAGCAACTCGCTTTGGCCTGGTTTCATCAACTGTAATGCACATTGTAAATGTATTCCTCTATATAATAAACCAATTAAAAAATAGATATATAGTTTGGCCTCAAACCAATGAAGAATTATGTAGTGTAAAAAATGGTTTTCCCAGTTACCCTCGTAAGTATATATAGATGTATCCGAATGTAGGTACTTAGGTAACAGTGTCAGATTGGGGCCTACCGGTCAGGAGAGAGAAGGGCCCACCTTTTTCGTGGTCTGAACGAGGGCCTTTTGATTAGTAGACAGACAGCGTAATCTGACATTGCTTAGGTACTTTTTAATAATTTACTCCTAATTTATTATTTATTGCACAATACCCGTATTTAAAACAAACTATCTTCATCCATATTTGCATCATTAAAATGCTTTAAAGTAATAAAAAAATTTATTTGCTATAAATTATGAGTTTCGACATTTACACCTACTACGTTGCCAATTTATATTCTTGTTTTTCCGTTTGTTTTTATCTTTTAACCCACATAAAAATTAAAGCTCCAAATTCACAACAAGATAGCTATCTGGATAGAAACCACAATCATTCAGTTACCTTAATAGCATGTTGTACAGCAGATAAATTACTGACATATATATTTGGGGGCTTTCCTGGATGTGCACATGATGCTAGGGCAATTATATTTATTTTCAGCTACCATATAATATCTACATATCAATTCTTTATGCAAAAAATACCATTGTACCAAAACAATTTTTTGTAGGCTTTTTCATATTTTGGACTCCATAGATAGAAGAACATGGAAAGATAAAGTATTTTCCTGAAGAGTCTCATTTGATCGGAGATAGTGCTTTTACACAATTTTTGTCTATTGAGTGGGGATTTTGCTGCTAATATGGAAAATGAAATTGTAAATGAAGAAAATTATAATGAAGATTTCCCAGACAATGACAGAGTAGAGCGTGTTGAAGGAGAAGTGAAAAGAGAGTACATTGCACAAATATTAATGGAAAGAGTTATGGAATGATTATCAAATTTCATGTTTTAAAATATAATTAATTTTAAGTTACGAATATTTTATGAATAAAACTATACTTTCAAAATAAATTTTTATTGAATTAAAAACATTTGTTTAAAATAATAACAAAAAACAACAACAATTTAAACACAAACGTAAAAAGGTACTCTTGTATCACATATGAATAAAAACAACTAAATAAATAAAAACTACTACATATATAAAAAACAAAACCAAATTTTTTCAAAGTCACACCTTTTAAAACTATTAAAAAACAAAACTCAAAATAGCTTGTGAAGACTAATAAATCAAAAATATAATTAATGGACCAGTAAGTAGCTATATTTTCCTTTTAACCAATTAATCAGAATCAGAAATATCTGTGTCCCTTTTTCTTTTTTTAGAAATATATCCACTAAATAAATCTAAAAACCTATCTCTTTGTTTATTTTGAGTATCCAGTAAAGTTTCAATTTTTTTTAAATTGTCTATTACTATCGTCACTATCTTTTGAATGTGCATCTTTCATGTATTCGATCAACTGTTCAGTTGAACTTTTTGGCTTAACTTTTTTTTTTGCTCAAAATGCTGTGTAGTAAGGAATAAAAAGCAGGCTCATCTTTTTTTTTGTCCCGTACTACTACAGTGCTTTCGATATTGAAAGTAGGTTTTCTGTAAGTTGCAGAATTTCAACCTGCACTTCTCAACAGCTCCTTTATCGTTACCCACAAAAAAAAAACCAGCTTCATTCATATCTTTGACAATTTTGTCCCAAATGGTGCCCTTAACAGTTTTTTGTCATCAAACAAAACGCTATATTTCTCTCTTAATTTTAAAAAAAATTCAGTTGCCAATAAATCCTTTTGGGTTGGATGATTGGTTCTCCATATCAGTCCTCCTGTTGCCGAACTTGCTGCTTCTGCTACTTCTTGTTCTTCATTATCTGATAATGTAGACTGATGGTCCCTCAGCATATTTTTCATGTAAAGAAACAGAAAAAACAGAAAAAACAAATCTCACCATTTAAAAGTTTTTGAGCAATTTCCAACGTATCCGTTACAGCAAAGTCCTCACCCTTATGGTTTATCGAAAATTCAACAAATACCTGCTCTTCCTCCATATTTGATGGAAGACAGGTAATTTTTCTTTTAAATAATAAATTCAAAAAGTATTTACAGATAACACAGACGCAAATATTCCAAAACAAAATTAAATTAACGATGAATGATGATGAACCATGAACCAAAAATCTAATTGTCAATTGTCACTCAACACAACAATCAACCGTTTGTTCACCACCTCAAAAGGCCGGGAACAGTTTCATCATGGCGGTAGCAAACAATGACGTCAGAACACTTCCCCTCGAGCGGTTCACGTCGCAAAAATGATACGGTTAATACCGTTTAATCACCGGGAGTTCGCCAAAAATTGGTATAACTTATAACTAATAACAAAGTGCAGATTCTCGGTGTTCACGTATTACAGAACACACAAATTAAACATCAGTGTAGCCAAAACATAATCTACTGATCATGGCGGCCACCATAAATGGAGTCTAGGAAAATACCCCGACAATAATTATTACCCGACAACAAATCCTCGACTGGAAAATTCCCCGATTGGGACATTCTCCGACGGGAAAATTCCCCGACAAAGAATTCCCCGACTGGAAAATTCCTCGATAAATATATTACATTAAAAACATATATTCTATCTATATCAAATGTATATTGTGGTTCTAAAAAGAACCGTTTGTTATACAAAAAAGTCGTTATCATTGTGTATTCTGCGGGAAATACGATATCTCGTCGATGAGGTGGAAAAGCTGGAGCAGCTCCTGCCTTTCTACGAACGATATTTATTGTTCGTTTTATGCTAGAAACTTTCGGTAAAGTGGCTGCAGTTGGCTGGCCAAGACCAATACATTCAGTAGGGATAACACAATGTGGTGCGTCTTGTGTAGTTCTTGCGTTTTCACGTACCCTATTATAAAATTTGGTTTTTTTCTACTTCTCTGACATCGGCAGTGTGGTTATACTCTCCGTTTTTTTAATAACTATATTTCCAAGCGTTGTAACTCTAGCATTGCACTTTATTTAATTGTCTTTATAAAAAAAATAGTAGTAGTTTCGAAAAGATTAATTTTTGGTACTATTTCTATATATTCAATTCTTCAATATTTGACAATCTAAAATCTTAAAATTTTATGATATTTGATATGATAGATTTTAGCATTTTCAAAGCGAATATTTTTTGTGGTGAAATGTCGGGGAATTTTCCAGTCGGGGAATTGTTGTCGGGGAATATTCCATCGGGAATTGTTGTCGGAGAATTTTCTTTATACTCAACCTGCGGCCCTCCAAGCTTTTCTTGCGGCCCGAAACACTATAATTAGAACTATAAGTTTCTGTTTTTATAATCGTGTAATTTTGTGAGGTAACTGCAAAAATAAGATAAATCCACTTTTGGAATTTTCGAGTTGAGTATACTTTCTACAAGTGTAAACGAAGTCCATATTCATGATAAACAGATAGCCAATAAAAACTAAATTACATTAATACATTAACCCTATACACAAACAAGATGGAGTGGCATTTATACCAAAACATAATCATAACATTGTGTTCAATTGCTAAGTGTGTCTACCAAAACCAAATAATAGGCATATAACTTATTTTTGCTAAATATATTTAGTCCGATTCCTAATAGTGTTTCTGCCAAAACAAGATAAGGGCCAGAAACGAGGGGAAACCACTAAGGTCAAAACGTATCTGTATTTCGGAAATCACATAAAAACTTTTCATGTGATTTCACTGAAAATCCACTTTAATTTTATACGATGATCTTTTTTTCTCGGCATTTACGGTTTTCAGCAACGAATTGATTTCGGCGATGATGACGACCATGCTTTTCGATGATGATTTTGGAATTTTCGAGAAAATTTGTAGTGATTTTGAGTAAAAACGTACCAGTATTTCGGGAGTAGTTTACCGCTACTTATTATTTTTTTTTAATGGGTTTGTTGAAATACTGCAACGTTGTGCCCAAGCCATTTGTTTTATGACTACAGCCGTCGCTGGTCTCTCTCGATTGTTCCGAAAACCACAGGATGATTACGTCACCCCTTCTTTCCGCGATACAGCTAACCTTCAGCAACCACTAGATAATAACACGTGATGTCCGAATCTCCGTGGTAAATGAGTGATTGTTCAAGATATAACGGGTGATTACTCAAGCTGTAGCGACTGATTGGTCAAGCCGTAACGAGCGAATCTTTATGTGAAAATTCGTAAATAAAAGTATTACAGGTGAATTTGAATTTAACCATACTTTCTAATAAACAACTTGTATCGAAAGATTCAGCTATCCAAAATACATTCTACCAGAAAAATAGATTTATCAATGGGCGAGTGTTGCATTCGGATTTATATGCCAAACTCGCACAGTATTTATTCAGAGGGTTGCATGAAATGATAAAATAAACTTTGAAAATACAAAAAGTGTGTTTTATTTATTAGAGGTCCCCACTAACAAAAATATTGTGGCCCGTGTAACATAGCAAACACGAATTTGGCCCGAAGGAAAAAAAGGTTGAGTATGGCTGCGCCAAGCGGTATCTAGACTTTCTAAGGGATATGGTTTAAAAAATCTGAAAACTGCTGTATTAATACATGTATTGTTTAGTGTTGCTAGACAAAATCAATAATGACGTCGTTTAGCGCACCGGAAATATTTTCCCGTGCGGTCGCATGGAAAAATCCCATTATGGTGCGCTAAATAGTCATGTAAGTGCTTTCATAATTAAAATCCGTTTTTTCTAAAGTTTTTGAAAATTAATTAGGATGGCAGTTTTAATAACACCAAAAATGTTTCAGTTCGACTTCCAGAACAAGTCCTTAAATATTTCCATTTTCTCGCGAAACACCCCGGATAAACGTAGTTAAAAATCTAATTACATATTTTAAAAAAGGCTGTAGAAACTTGTCAATGATCTTCTGTAACTATTTACGTTTCAATAAAGCATTTTTATTATTATTATTTATTTGTCTTTAACCGTTAAAAATGTATTGACAGAATCCTCTGTTAGAGAATTGGAGAAGATCATTTGTCATGATGGGCCAACGACTTATTTGCATGGTTGTTAGAAGTTACCATGATAATGTATTGTTGCTGTACACAAGTGTAAAATCAAGTCAATTCAAACTGGCACTGTCATATATTTATTGTGTTATTTTTCTCAGAATATAAAAGTCGACTTATAATCTAACGTTATTGTCAAAACATGAGTTTTGTGTTAATTTTGATTGGCTAGTAAATGAATCTTGAGTTATATTCTCTAATGGCCTAATTCACAAACCATCTGACAAACTGACATGTTTTTATATGGACTCTTAAACGTATTGCAAAAAAAAACATTAACGAATTGAGGAAATAAAACCTTATTAATTTGAATTTTACTAATTACAATAATGGTGTATTTGACAATTCTGACAAACGCCCAACTATACTTTTTCTCTTAATTGACGTTTCTGTCTTTAAGAATTTACAGGTAGATAACTAGTCGAGAGCGGAAGTCTTGTTCTTTCCTTTTAAAAAACCAGTGTAGTCGTAAGCGAAATAGTGGGCTTTTCAATCGTCGAGATTAAGAATTTACGCATTCTTTGTAAAATACGAAAACAAAGAAATAAAAACTACAATGTTGTGGTTTCGCTATTTTTAACCAACATTAAAATAATATATATTTTTTTTAGTTGAATTCCTAATTAAATGACGATTTTATTTAGCGTATTTTTTGGAATATAAGACGCACCTCAAATTTATAAGATGATATTTAGAAAAATATATTTTAATGTTACTTTCAGATCATAATTTTTATTTATTGTTAACATAACTTGTACTCGCTATCACTCGTCGTTGTCACCATTTGTATTACTTTCGTCTGAACTATTAATTGTCACTCCTTAAGGTGCGTCTTGTAGAAAAATACACAGTTATCAATGTATCAAAAAAGAGATGGTTATAAGCAACCACTATAATTTTAAAATATTAAATGAGAAAATATACTTAATCTAAACAAAAATCTATTGCTTTTTTACCTTAACAAGACCAGGTAAATTTTTCCAAAATTCTATATTTGGAATCATCTCAACTCCCCTAGCTCCTCTGATGAAGTACAATAGTGCTGCACCTCCAATGATGTAAATTGAAGCAACAATGAATAGGATCAACAAAAATACAGATCCTCCACTCATACCATGATGTTCTGTAAGTATGCAAACTCTCGGAGATGATAATACCAAGCTCTAGAACAAATTTTATTTCATACAGGGTGTTTGTAAATAAGTGCGAAATATTTTAGGAAGTTATTGCTGAATGTATTTTGTCAAATAATATCAAAACGGGAAAGTCAGTGGCGCCTCATTTTTGTATCAAAAAATGCACATTTATCCCTCCAAAGCGTTTTAAAAATTTCGAGTCAATATCTTTGAAATAATAAATATAAATAAAAAATTAAAAATTAAATGCTCTGTATCTCTTAAACGAAGCATAATTCGACCTACGTCTATAGGAACTTTTTTTAAGAAAATAACTTTGGCAACTACCCTCTATAATCTTTCGCACTTATTTACAAACAAGCAAATTAGCTATGTTTATTTTTTATAACTTTACCACCATAGACAAAAAATGTTCGTTAATAATAATAATTTAGCTTTCTGTTCAAGTACATACTCAACTTTTTTTTATTCATGTTGTTAAAGAGTTTTTCTTCAATACACACACCCGTATCCATAGTCGATCGCCAGCGATTCGCCAGGTATTCATTTCGCCGTATCGCCAGCGATTCGCTGGCGAAAGTCCAAAAAGGTGGCGACGCTGGAGATTGTCACCGGCATGTCATCTCTCGCAAGTTTTCATGTTCTTTTATAGGGATTATCACCGACATCTCTCGCATTTTATTCATGATTCATTTCTTAAAACTCAAAACACAATGAACGAATATCAAATTTTTCCCTATAAAAGAACATGAAAACTTGCGTGAAATGACATGCCGGTGACAATCTCCGGCGAGTCGCCACCTTTTCGGGCTTTCGCCAGCGGATCGTTGGCGATACGCCGAAATGAATCTCTGGCGAGTCGCTGGCGATCGACTATGCATACGGCTGTTAATATACCGATTCCATTATTGATGATCTCAATTACTCATGGCAAATCCTACTTCCTCTTAAAATCATATATTTCCTACCCTACCCTTCTAATTACATATCCGTAAATGTCATTTTATTTATGCGTTTCATGGAATTGCTAGAGGAGCCAGTGGCACTTTAGGTGTTATTTCGTTCATTCTTACCTTGTAGAACGTGGAAATAGTTTTTCTGCAGTCCCTGCAGCGATGGAGTCATTGACGACGAAGTCTTAGAAAAGCCTGTATAGAAAATGCTGTCATAGAAGAGCAAGCGTAACACTTTCAGATATTTACATCAGAAGTTAGTAGAAAAAAAGTTTGCTGTCACCTTCTTGAAATTCGGTTCACAGTATCTTTTTGCTTGCTGACAGGGCATTTCACCACCAGATCGATTGCAGCAAACGATTTTCATTAATAATATATATTATTGTATCACAAAAAATTGAGCCTTGCGTAAATACAACATATTGTAACAATTTAATTTCCAAACTTGAAGGTTTTCTACCGCTACCAAGATGGCAGCAAACTTTTTCTATTATTATTTTCTATATCGGCTTTTTGAAGACATCGTCATCGAGCGCTCCACCGTTGGTGCGTCTGCGGCAAAGTAATTTCATCTTTTATGATATACTGTAATGTTATAGATACCGTGGTCACCAACCTTTATGTATGGTAAATAAGGGAGTCATAACGGGCTAGCCCGGTAAAATTTTTAACAACAGTTACGACTGAACTGTCGAACTGTCATTATTTTAAGTCACATTCGGAAACTTGTAATGATGGTGTCAAATATTTGATTTTAGGTTGTAAAACGTAGTAAATTGCAGTACATCATAAAACGTTGTACGATACACGCCCGTTAGCTGATCTCTGCGCGCTCGCACGGTCATATAACGTGCTCGCATGTAAATATCTAGACAACGGGCTTATAACAGGGTCAGAATTAATAGAGGTGTGTAGTTCGCAAATAAACTAGTTCAAAAGATCGAATCTTCTAAGTGAACTAAAGGATTCAAGTAAATGGAATCTAGAGAGACGGAACGAACGGACACGAATCACTGAGCTTCAGCACTAGATTAGGGGTTGGGCTCTCTTTCGACTCGCAAAAAGCACCTCAGTCAACGGTTCTAATATTACAATATTTCAGTAAAACGGACCGACTCACCGTTAAAAAGAGACATTACTTCTCTTCTTAGATTAAAGAGACAGGAGATGTAACATTGCACATGTCTATTCCAACCAGAGCTGTCACCTATCAGTGAGATTTAAATCATTTTTTGATTTAAATACATTTTTTGATTTAAATACTTTGATTTTAAATCTTTTTAAAAAAAATGATTTTTGATTTATGATTTAAATCTTTCTGAAAAGTATCTTTGATTTTTAATTTAAAAACTAGATTTAAATCTTTTTAAAACGATTTAAATCTTTTTAAAACGATTTAAATCTTTTTAAAACGATTTAAATCTTTTTAAGACGATTTAAATCTTTTTAAAACGATTTAAATCTTTAAAACGATTTAAATCTTTTTGAAACGATTTAAATCTTTTTATTGATTTAAATCTTTCTGAAATGATTTAAACCTGTAAAATGATGCGATCTTTTTAAAATGATTTAAATTTTCTTAAAGATTTAAATCTTTTTAAAACGATTTACATCACTTGATTCGTCAAAATCAACCTGTCTTTTCAATAATAATCTAGCCAGCATGTCAGTAGGGTTGAATCAGAAATAAAAGAGAAAAGAAAAACAAAAAATAGTAAAGTGTAACAAATAATTGCAATGTCTAAAGATTATTCTTAAGTATGAAATTTTGCAATATTTTTGACCAGATATTTTTTTTGTAAAGTTGTATTTTTTACACCGCAAGCAGCTGGAAATACTTTTTCATTATCGATATAATCCTGAAACTCTTTACATATGTATTTTAAATTTATGCACACTTTTATTTCAGATTTGACATTAGTTGCATTAAGACGATTATGACTTTTTGACCAGTTCAATAAATATGCTTGGCATAGAAAGAGCGAATTAATTAAATTTTTTATTTCCTTGCCTGATTCATCCACACATTCATCAAAACAATTAACCCAAACGCGCCTACTTTGGCTATTTATTTACTCGCAATAACTTCACGTTAAGAGAAGAACTCTTTTAATTCAACCCACTCAATTTCATTATTCATAGCCGGGAGATTTTGAAAATGAAATGCATTTTTCCGAGAGAGTCTCCTAAGTACAAAAAAACATATTTTTAAAGAGTCTGATGTATGTGCATATGTGGGTGTTTATGTATGTATGACATTAAGCACGTTAACTCAAGGAAGAGTTGACGGATTTAAGAAATTTTTCAGAAAAAAAATAACTTTTCTTAAAAACTAGGTCTCCATTGTTTTGTGGCATCATAGGCATACCAAAAGAATCTTTTAAAGGGTTGAAAAATTCCTATTTACCAATCAACATGACATTTTTAAATAACAATTTTCATAACTATAGATATCAATGCTGCATAAATCCTTAAAAAATTTATCTTGATCAGATATTTATTATTTAAAATTAATATTTCCGTAAGAATTGCATTGGGCTAATAACGATAAAAAATAAATACGAGAAAAGTATTCATTATCTATCTTTGGCATACCGAAAGCATTTTTTCAAGAGTTACCCAAATCTATAAAAAGATTTAAATCTTTCCTAAAAATGATTTAAATCTTTCGAAAAGATTTAAATCTTTCCTAAAATGATTTAAATTGTAAAAAAAGATTTAAATCTTTCCCAAAATGATTTAAATCTTTCAAAAAGATTTAAATCTTTCCTAAAATGATTTAAATTGTAAAAAAGATTTAAATCTAAAAAAGATTTTTGATTTAAATCTTTTTTTTTTTTTTTTTTTTTTTTTTAAATCGATCTTTGATTTAAATCATTTGTTCAAATGCAAACGATTTATGATCTTTGATTTAAATCGTTTTTAAAATGATCTTAAACAGCTCTGATTCCAACCTTAAGTAACGTACCTATTAAAAATAACTGTGTCCACGACGCCACCCGAATGGCTCCGATATTTCTATTCTACGCTCATCTCCGCGTCAGTGAATCAATTATCACGGACCACCGGTTTTTGATTTATTTGTTGGTGTTATTAGCAATTTAAAGTGTTTTAGTTATTCAAGTTGAATATGCCACGATGTATCGTGAAAAATTGTATATACAAATAATATATAATTCCTATTTTTAAAAAAATCGATAGCCTCATACAAACTTTCATCCCCCTTTCCCCCCTTCCTTCTTCCATTCCCCCTTAAAATATGAAAATCCAAAACCCTGAACAACGACATTATTAATTTGTGATGAGTAGCTATAATTCCAATTATCAAGTTATTACCTTAAAAAAAAAATACAAACTTTCAACCCCCGTTTCCCCCTCTTCAATGTGAAATCCAAAAACCCTGAAACACGTCATTATTTATTTATGCTCAGTAGCTGTATTTCAAATTTTCATGTTCCACTACCACTATGCAAAAGTCATGTATGATCCCTTGCTCTGTGAAAACAAAAGAAGTCTATCCCACGGGAACCGTAAATTTTTTCGGGATAAAAAGTAGCCTATGGGCTATTCCAGACTATAATCCATCCATCCATCCATCCATCCATCCATCCATCCATCCATCCATCCATCCATCCATCCATCCATCCATCCATCCATCCATCCATCCATCCATCCATCCATCCATCCATCCATCCATCCATCCATCCATCCATCCATCCATCCATCCATCCATCCATCCAAACTTTCGCATTTATATATTAGTATAATTATTTTTGATTATGATTAATGATTGCAAAAGATCATTGGATACAGTGTTAACCAATATAGTATTTAAATGGAAAAAAGGTAATCCCGACGGGTCTTATAAAACTTGTTGCCAGGGGCCCTATCTCGGCTATCGTTTTCTAAAAAACGTACACGCTTTAACAACATGCGAGCTATTTGCTATTCTCGACATTCGTTTTAAAAGCGTATGTTTTTAAGGTGTTTTACAGCGAGCGGAATTTTTCACACGTTTTTGATAAAACGTGCATGTTTTCAAGGATTTAGCTAATGTCACTTATGTCACTTTTAGGATGATTAATAATATTGATTGATTTTAACAAATTCTAGGTAAACTACTTTTTATTAATACCTACAAAATTATCTAATTTCTTATAAATATGGTTTGCAGTACTAAAAAAGTTTAATAGCCGAGAATTTCTTTTAATTATTATTAATTGTACAATTAGAAAACTTGGAAGATAAGAATCCTCAAAGATTTAAACATGCAGAGGCAGAATCTATTTTTTGAATTTAATGGATATTGAATGAATAGTTTTTTATATCTTACCGTGTAAGAATTTAATTATTAATTCATGTATGTTTTATTTACATATATTAATTTGCTCGCATTTTCTTGCAAGTGGTAGTTCAAAGCTCTTCTATTTCACACGTTATGTCCAGAAATTTTAACAAATTTTTAAATTTGCCACAAAATAGTAAAGAACTGAATGAGATAAGCAGTCATTATTTAAATTAATTTTATACCAAAAAAACTAGGTTTTTATGACGTACGATTTTCCTGGAATTATAGGTTGCATTGAATGCACCCGTATAGATATTTTTCCGCAAAAAATTAACGATTCAGTTTATTCTGAATATTTATATATTTTGTGATTTAGAAAAAATAATCATTCGATAAATTTACAATTGGTTTGTTGTAATTAAATTACATAATCCTTATTTTTTTATGGCCTACACATTACTTGAATTCAACAATATAGGGTGCTATGATTGAACGTTTACGTTATCCGTAACGTACATGTTAGGCCAAATTTTAAAAGTAACGAGGCAAGTTCGGATGATGGAAAACTGTTAAATTAGAAGATAATAGGCGGAAAATAACAGTAACGTGTTGGAAAAAATTTTCCATCATACGAACTTGCCTCATTACTGTTAAAACTCGGCCTAACATGTACGATACGGATAACGTAAACGTTCAATCATAGGACCCATTGACAGTTTGCAGTGATGTCAATCATATTTACTTGTTTAAAAACGTACACGTCTTAAAAAACGAACGCTTATCGAACGCCAGTCAAGAATATAGATTTCAAAAACTACTTTCTTTTCAACCACTCACTTTCGAAAACAGTTCGTTTTTTTAGCGATTGTCGATGATAGCCGCCCAGTAAAAGATTTTCGACGGATTTTTACGTTTTGGGGTCCCCGGAATCCGTTTTGACTATTTTCGCGATGATGAGTGTGTGGGCGCGTGTGTGTGTGTGTGTGTGTTTGCGTGGGCGCGAAAGTGCGTGCGTGTGTGTTTTTCCTAAAATGGTCCGTATTCGAAAAATTTGACAAAATGTAAAAAAATTAATTTTTTATAAAAATTGTTCAAATAATGTAATATAATTCTCTATAATTTTTATCCCATACATAATTTCTCTAAAATGGACCGTATTCGAGATATTTGAGAAAAAGTGTAAATTTCGAATTTTGAAGAAAACTCAAAAACGGGTAAAGGATAAAAACATTAAATTTTAAACTTAAGTTTTATTTCGGCCTGAGGTGAAATAATTAGATTTTGGAAGAAGTCGGAACATCTGAGGGGGTACTTTAAGGGAGGCCGTTTTTATATTTTATGGAATATATCTGTTATTTACGTTTGGAAAAAAAAAATTCAAATAAAAGTTACTTATAATATTATCTATAGAAAAATGTTTCGAGTTAGATGTATGTGGAAAATGTATATATTTAGTTTATCCTCTAAACATTTATAGAGGAGCTGCAATAGGTTGTACAAAATAACCGGAAAAAGCCTATAATAACTAGATAGGAAAGTCATGTGTTGGACACATCAGATCTTTAAATTTGTTTATCTGGATGAAACATGGATTTTTTCAAAATGGCACAGTAAACCGTTCTTGGCAAAATAACGATAAAATGAACGTAAAAACTACACTGGTGTTTTCATCAAATAGTAACAATCCTGACTATCATGGGGAAATAAATGAAGCATTTTTTTTAAAATGGTTCGATAATCAATTACTAGACAAAACCTGAAATTCAGGATTGGCTGACGACACACAACATTCAATTTGATCAGAATATATACAAACAAGATATATTGAAAACAGTTTTAAGAAATAAACCACAAAAAATTTATAAAATAGATCAACTTGCAGAACAATATGGCCACACAGTTATTCGGTTACCTTCTTATCATTTTACATTTTAACCCAATTGAAATGATATGGGGTATAACCGGCATATTGGTAGGAAATGCAATTCAATTCAAAATTGTTAAAGTTCGTGGAGGGAAGCACTACAGACTGTTTGGGGGTCCTAAATCTGGTCTAATTGTATCAGTTATACTGACAAAATTATTCAGAAATGCTGAACGGGAGGATATTTTAGCTGTAATTATTGATTTTAATGATAGCGATAGTGATTCTTATTCTGAATAAAGATTTACTTGCTGATTAGTTTTATTCTATTTATTTATATTGGAAGAATTATTCCTGAAAGCTTCTAAAATTGTATATATGTTTAATGAATTAATTATTTAAAGTGTCAAAAGATGGAGATCAAATTAAACATTAGTCTTTTTATAAAATGTTTCTAGAGATCCTGTAGTAACAACGTGGCAACGTCTACTTTCATGAGTTTATGACGTGCAACGAACATTTCATTGCAATGACTATAAAGGGTTACGATGTATTCTACCTACAATACGTGAAATCATGAAAATGGATTAAATTTAAATATTTTATGTCTAACACAATGAAAATATTATTTAAAAAAAAAACGCTTATACATTTTTCATAAATTGGCAGGCTACTATTTCGAATAAAAATAGCGTCCCAATATGATGTCTAAGTACGAGCCCTTCCCACTGGCAGCTATTGTTTGACAGGTCGTTGGAATGCTTTTTTGCGCGCATGAGCAATGCGAAAGTGTCAAATAATGGACAAGGTGGATTACGATTGGTGAATAATAATGTATTGTCTTGACTTACCTTATTTAAATCATCTATAAGTTTAAGAAAAGGTTGATTAATATTATCACATAGTAAAGTTATTGAAGGCTGAATGTTTCTAAAACAATAAAAAAAATTTGATATCACAAATTCTGTTAACTCAACTAAATTTCTTACTTGGTATCAGAACCATTAACAAAGGTTATCAAATAATTTTTGTCATCTTTAGTAAATTTTATTTGATTGGCAGTTCCCAAAATAGTAGAATTGATGATAGTATCGTTTTCCAAAATTCCCCGCAGGAGCTAAAAAAGAATAAAAAAAACTCAAATTCATGAATACAAAGTATTACCGTAAAAAATAAGTAGGAAATTATATAAATAAATTGTTACTTGATGATATACCTATTGAGTATCTTACTTCATTCGTTTTTGTGTAGAATGTAGTAGGTATATTATCATGATCAAGCAACTAAATTGGCTCATTTACCCATGAGAGTGCTGAATAAAATGTTAGTAAAAGTTGCATATTTTATGTTAAGAAACGCTGATAAGAACAACAACGATTATGAAAACCTTTCAGACAAGATGTAGGAAAGATCTCTAATGAAAATGAAGACAATAAGCTCTTCTCGAAATTTAATTTACAGCTACAAGGAAAAAATCAAAGGCTATAACAAAATTGGACGAAAATTGGTCTTTAGGTGAAGTGGGTATTGAATTAAGTGGCAGAAAAAGTGGCATATTTCACGTTAAGAAACGTTGGCAAGAACAATAAATATTGCAAAGACCTTTCAGATAAGGTGTAGGGAAGGTCTCTAATGAAAATGAAGACAATGCTATCGTCAAAATTTAACAGCTATATCAAGAATAGTGTTATTAATATTTTATTGCAGAGCCATTGGCTGACATAACACTTTCCAATCTTCTTAACATAGATAATATACGTCGCATGTTGTAGCTCTTCCAAAGCATTTTCAATGACTTCCCATAATTAACCGCGGTTTGCCGACCTAAAGTCTCTTTGATATATCTTTTTGACTATGAAGCCCCATACATTTTCAATGGGGCTCAAGTCAGAACATTTTGATGGCTATGTCAGAACATTCATATTGTTGTTGACCCACTCTCCTAGATTAGATTAGAAAGGAGTTGGATATTATTTATTTTGTCCTTGTCCACCGAGATCTTTTCAGATCCACTGTGGGACTCCGTTATTTAGAGTAGCCTGGTCTTTTTTATTAGACCTAGTAGCTTTGACAGTGACACCCGCATGTAATGCTTCTGGCTTTTTTCACCTAGTGTTAGAAACCTGAATCTAGCCAGGCCTTCACACTGGCACAAGACGTGCTTTGATGTTTCCTCTTCTTCTTTACAGAACATTCACAATGTTGCTTGTTCTACTGGATTGATGTCACTCATGTGCATTCTTAGGCGACAGTGTCCGGTAAGAGTAAGAGTACTTTTATCTTAACGATTTGTCGTTTTTGATCCAGTAGGTCTTTCGTGAACTTGTTTGATGGTTCCTTAATAAACTCTTTGTCATGTCTGAACCCTGGATAAGTTGATCCATTATTCCTGAAACTATTTTAAGCTATTGCATAGCTTTTATCGCGGGCTTTGAGCGCGGCGACCGAATCAAGAAAGTCCATAACGAAAATAAACCTAACACCTCCCACTCCGACAGACACAGCGGTATGTATTGTAAGATAATAAAAATATTTTAAACAATATTAACTTCTCATTTATTCAATAAAAGAAAATCGAAAAATCGAGAAATCGAAAAATCAAAAAACCGAAAAATCGAAAAAGAAATTCCGTAACGAAAATAAACCTAACACCCCCCACTCCGACCGGCACAGCGCTGCGGCGTTGAAAGCCGTGCATCGTCTAACGTCGTTTCAGTTCGGCAGACTTCGGCACGGTGTTTGTGTGCGTGCGACTAGACGTATGCGTGTAGACTAGCTGCTAACTGCTCACAACTGATTTTATCTCTTTTAGACACAATTTCGGAAAAATTGAATTTGAAAATGAATATTGATCCACAAGAATCCACAACAAAATATGGGACCACCATTGGCGCGGTATTTTCCAGATATTTAGAGGATATCAAGTCTCAAACTTATGTTTCTTATTTCAGTTACCACAAGGGGGGCGTCCATTAATTACGTGAGGTATTTTTGGGGAATTTTTGACCCCCCCTCCCCCTGGTGAGATTTCGTAGGATTTTCCTCAACTCCCTCCCCCCTCCCCTAATCTCACGTGAAATTTTTCAAAATTTGTGTTTTGGGTGTAGACGCGTTGGATTATTAAAAAAAACAACTATCGTCGGCTTACTACCAAAACAAGATAAGTACATTTTTGTACCCAAGATGGTTATAAAAATATACTGCAAAAACCAGATAAGTGTTGGACAATGGAAAACTACTGACACATATAGGCTTGTTTTGGCAATAATTCATTTTGCTCAAAAATGTACGGCTAAAACAAGTTAAGGGTACATTTAACAAAAAGTAAGAATTTCATATGCAAAAAGGGAATAAATTCTTCTGGAAAAACTGGTTGAGTGCCATTTAACTTATTTTGGCCATTGAAGTTTAGAAGATTATTAGAATGCCTATGCGCATATATAAAACAGATAAGTGTCAATTATCTCATTTTTGCAGTTTATTTTATTGTTACATTAGCATGTTTAGAGTGCAAAACCAAATAAGTGTCACTTATCTTTTTTCCCGAATTCCTAATTTCAGCTAAAATAGGTTAAGTACGGAAAAAAATTGTTCTACTAGTTATACATTTGCTAATTATTTTTTTTATATCTGTTAATAATTATGTTTATAGTACCACAATCTATGTTATTTTACCACTTAATAAATGTTTTCTTTCATGAAGTTGTTTTAGTGTAGGTTAAAACTTTTAAACTTAATTTACTCAAAACTAACAAAATGTAACTTATCTTGTTTTGGCAGCGAGCCGACGATATATTCTATTACTTTATTTAAGACTAGCAAAGACTAGTATTTGAGAAAAGTGCCGTAATATAAAATTTCTAGAAACATTTTTTACTTTAATTTAACTTGACTTTTACGCAATGTTACACAGTTTTCTACTAGAAAAAAATTACGGTCAGATTTATAAAGACCCCCTCTCCCCCAAGTGAGATTTGGTAAGGTTTAGCTTGATACCCTCCTCCCTTGAACACCTCACGTAATTAATGAACGCCCCCAAACCTATAGTTTCAATGATAAAAATTCCTGAATAACCTACATGTATTGTAAGATAATAAAAATATTTTAAACAATATTTACTTCTCATTTATTCAATAAAAGAAAAAAAATTGTTTTCTTATCGGTCACCACGCTCAAAAAGTGTAACTTGAATTAATATCAAAGAAAAAACTTGAATTAATGTCAAAGAAAAAAATACTGCATAAATAAAATAAATAATTATAATTGCACAAGTTGATAAAAAATGCTATGCAATAGCTTTACCGCGGCAGTCCCCGAGTGCCACACGTATGTTGGTTTTTTTAATTTATTGTTTGATGGAAGCTTTTCACAATGCGTTAGCAACTCCACAAAAGGTTTCGGGGGCTATCGAGGCCTTTTCTGAGCCTTCCGGGGATAATTCGTTGGCATTTTCATATTCTTCGTGGCTTGGTACCCAGGTTAAGGTCACTTTGTTTTGACTCATTGGCTCTGTCAGGTCTTCTACGCATTCTGTTACCAGTCGTGATTTGATTTCTGGTGAGAGAATTGCCTTTAGAGCTGCATAGATATCGGAGTAGATGGTAATACTTTTGCCTGATACTTGCTGATTTATCATTTCTCTTGAACAGTATTGTATGGATATTAGTTCAGCCTGGCACACTGTTGCGTATTCTCCTAGGCTCAGCGAAATCGTTGTATTCGACTAGGGTTCAAAGATTCCAGCACCGTCTCTTTCTTTGGTTTGTATACAAGACGAGTTCAACCAGTATGGGATGTTCCTGTTTTCAGGATTCCCGGGCTGGTATTTCAATTTGAAACTTTCTTTTAAATTTGTGTGGTTGTGGCTATATCAGAAGGCATTCCTAGAATCTTATCCCTTTTTACTTGCTGTTATAGCCTCGTATAGTTGGCTTATTTTAGTTTTGCCCCTGCATTAGCCTTTGAATGACCTGGTTTCTCCTTGTATGAAGATGTGGAGGCGAGGTTTAATAGTACCTCCACTGCTGAAATTGGTGTAGTATGCATGGCCCCTGTAGCACGCAGAAAAGCTGACCACTGAATGTCCGTAAGTTTGCCTACTATTTGTCTGCGCAGTTTTGGTTAACCAAACCACTGCGTCATAGGTTGACTATCAAGTGTCAAATATTTTGTTTCGTTTTTCAAGTAAATATCAATCGCTTTCTATTTCCACGTCTTTTGTTCGTCGGATTTAAATTGTTGATAGACAAAAACGAACTCAGGGGGTGTTCCGTAAGCCGGATGTTGTTAGGGCTGTTTTTCTGTGAAAGTTGGGTGGGTCAGTTACTCAAGCTTTCTTTGTCTAATGCATTGACTTAAATTAAAGTATAAATATGGCGTTCGAAAGTAAGAACTGGGTTAGAATCATTCCTGCCTTCGTCAAAAGCGTAATATTCAGTTATCTCTGTGTCTTCTTTCTTTATACTCTTCCAGTATATTGAAAGGTTTAGCTCGTTAACTATAAGGTGACAGCTTTTTTGTTATATTTGGAAAACGCAGTAAAAGATATCGAGGAAGCAAATAAATTATTTTCTTTATGACTTCTGTTGCGCTATACACCTTTACCTTTAAAAGGTGACTTCTTTGTTTATTTGATAAAGAAATAGCGAGTTATTTAGTACCTCTAATCCAACCTTATAAAATTTGTGGTATACGACTAAAAGTATTGCGATTGTCGTTCTACTTTGGTCCGCAATATTTTTTTCTTTGTTGGAAGGTTCCCAGTACGTAGATTATAGCGATAATCGTATTTTCTTTTAATACGCTACGACTCTCGGTTTTAATCCCGGAAACGCCGTTCTAGAACGCATTTCGAGATCAGCGCTTTCGACTCACACTCTTACCTAGTGTTCTTTCTATCCGCTCTAGGCACCGTGCTTTACGTGCAGTGTTTGGTATGCATAATTGCCCAAATGAATTAATGATTCGTCGTACTTATTGTTGAACGTTTAGAAATTACACTTTACATCCCCAAAGGCTACCGATTCGTAGAAGAACTGCACGTTCTAGAGAAAATATCCAAGCTGTACGAGCCAGTGGGGATGAATCTTCTTCGACAACGGTCAGGCGGCACGCGCAGCAGTTGAGCCTATCCATAATGTCAACATGACGTATTTTGCGTAAGGACTTCTGTCGACATCCTAACAAACTGATGCAAACTGATGCTGACGCAAGAATTAAAGCCTGTCGATCATCGGTTGCGTCGTGAATTTGCGAATTGGGCTGAAGCAGATCGAACCCGACTAAAATTTTTCAAAGAAAATCATATTTATCATACTGTGTATAATTTTTGTAGTTATTATAGTTCCTTGAACTTGGGTATAATTAGGTTAAGGAATGTGGGCTGGCGGTATTATCGGGCCGTACTTCTTTCAGAAAGACAACGGCGAACGAGTTACCGTCAACGAATTTTCTTTGGCCCCAATTGGATGATTTAGACGTGGCTATCATGTGGTTTCAGCAAGATGGTACCACGCAGCTACTGAAACAATTAATTTATCGCCATATCCCATTCAATTGGCTGCCGAGTTCGTGTGACTTGGTGCCCCTGGACTTATTTATTTGGGGTTACTTAAAGTCGCTCGTGTTTGCCAATAACCCCAAAACAATCAAGCAGCTGAAGGAAAACATAACCCGCGAAATTCAAGCAATACAACCAGTACGAGTCATGTGAAATTGGACACATCGTATGCGTGCCTGCAGGGCATCAAGAGGGGGACATTTAAATGATAAAAAAGGAAACAATTCCACTCAAATGTGACCAGGTATTGAATTACGTCAAAAGAAAAAATCCGAGACAAAAAATACAAAGTTCCCAAAATAGGCAGAGTTTTCCACCAAATTGTTGTCTTTTTTTGTAATACGTATTTTATACGCCTACATGGATATTAACTACTCTACGCACAGACTACAGAACGAAAAAGTAGGCCATTGTGTTCATGTAATAATTGGCATTATTATTTTGAAAATATAAAGAATTTAACAAAAATCCCAAAAATATCTAATATTTTTAATATCTATTAAATTAACACAACATATTTATTAAAACCAAACATTTAGAAATAGTTCATTGTACTAGAAAATTAAAGGACAAATCGTGCGAATAATCATTAAAAATAAATAAGTCGAGTTTCTTTTTAAAATAATCACGTTAAGGTTGATATAAATAGAGAGTCAATCGTTGACACAAAGGAGACTCAAGGGGCGGCCGTTGGGCCAAACCTATGCAAAAAATGTAACTTAGTAATTATTAATATTTATTGTATATAGTAAAGTGTGTGTGTAGTGGTTTTGTTTTCAAAGGTAATATCTATTTTATTTTAACATGTTTAAATCTCTTGTTTGGGTTAAGTATTTTAAAACAGTTCATTAGTCTGCTTCAAATGCCAATTCTTTCATTTTCGTCCCAAGTTTACTTATTAAATGTTTATCAGTTTTAAGGGTTTTATCATATAAAGCGTTTTTTATTATATTAAAAAGTTTTTGTGATGTAAAAGGTTTCATTATATTAAAGTTTTATCATAGATTATATTCTATTAACATGGTTTATCATAATAAAGATTTACAATTGTGGATAGTAATTTTTGCTTGTCTTATTTCAAAAATAAAGATTGTTTTGATTTATTGAAATTGTTAATCATTTTTTACTTATATTTAAATATACATGTTATTGTTTATTAACCTATTTTATTCTCACCTCTTTCCAAAAACCAGTAAGAAATATTCCGAGCATGTTAAGCCTCGGCGTTCCTACCCTTAAGGACTTGAGAGTCTTAAGTCAGTTGCCAAAACCGCTCGACATATGCTATTAAGGGATGTTTTTTTTGTATTTTTATTATTTTCTTTTATTATTTTGCCACTGGCGAATGGATGTTCCTTCAGGACTCCAGGACCCTTTGGCTGGTGACAACGCTGCCTTTATCCCTTAATAGTATAATGACAACAGTAGCTAAAGACCTATCAGTAGTTGCAAATGGTCTTTAGGCATGCCGGTTGTTACATTTGGTGACGAGCGTTGGTCTTTAGGCAAACTGGTTGTTACATTCAACTGGACGAACAATGGCGTAGCCAGCCCTTTTTCATGAGAGGGGTTTTTGAGAACTATGGGGGGTTCCATCAAGAAAGTGAATAAAAACAAACAATCAATAGAAATCAGCGTCAATACTATAGCGGATATGGTGACGCGAGTACCTCCATTGGGGGGGGGGGGGGGGGGGGTTCTGTCCCCCATACCCAAATTTGAAATTTAAACAAAACTTAAACGAACTAATCACTTTTAATTCACGCTAGCATGACAAAGGATAAACTTAGTTTCACAGAACTCCTACTTTTTGGCATGGAACAAACATCTCAGTCACATCTGGACAGCTATATCTCGGATAAACAAACGCAGATGTAGTAGATGCACGGTTCGTAGATAACACGGTGGCCTCATCATGATTGCTAAGGACGCACTGGCGTCACGGAATAAAAAAGTGAGTTGACAGAAAATATTAAAGTTGGGGTCGTAAATTGATTTTTTTTTAAATCTAATATTTTATTAATATTTAGTGGTGCTTATATTTTTATTTTTGGACTACACAGCTGTGTTGGAGTTTTTATAAAATAGGTAATTTGATTTTTTGAAAGACAAGCTACAAAACGGCATGGAAAATTCATGTAATGATTTCCATCAAATTTCAAATGAATTACTTTTTATTTGAATTATAAAGAGAAATATTATTGTGTGAATGGTTTAATTTAAACATTTTGGATTAGCGTACGGCCTCCGAGCTGAATTCGGATCACATTTTGTTTATATCCCGAAATATTTTGAAATTTTGGCTAGCCTGGAGCGAGCCGTAGTTTTGCAGTTGGCAAACAATGTTTACTGTTTACACACAAAAATCGTTAGAATAAAGGGACTGAACCTAAACTGAAATTAAAGACTAATAGTAAAATTTTAGAGTTATTATTCTGCAAATATCATTCACTATTATTAAATTAATTGCAGCTTTGTCCACCCTACATTTAAAAGCAGATGAGATGGTTTCTTACAATCATTAAAAACAATCGAGAGCAAAAAAGTAAAAAGGGCTTTACTAAAAGAACATACATTTTTGAAAAAAGGGTTTGCTACAGGAAGTTTTTAGTAAAAGTACATAGTTACAAATCATTTTAAAGAAGAAAACAAGGACTTTTTGAAGTTGAGAAGAAGTTTGTAATACGTATTTTAAAAGCATTCACGAGAAGATATTTGAGTAAAAGGTGCTATCTTTACCTCAGAAATACTCTACAGCAAGGGTGCACAACATACGGCCCGCTGGCCGTTGATCAGTTTGGCCCTCCTATGTTAAATTATACTTGCATTTAGGCTGACGACCTTTTTTAGTCGATCAGCAGGATGGGTTATACATTATAAGCTGACGACCTTTTTTTTTAGAAATCTGAACCAACTATTGTAGACTCAGGCCTCTCTTGGCGGCCCTCGTACAGTTACGGTTTTCCAAATCTGGCCCTTTGAAAATCTGAGTTGTGCAGGCCTACTCTACAGTATCCCTTGCTGGGGATTTCAACTTAACAAAAGTGCGCTGCTAAAATAAATCTAAGATATGGTCTTCTGGATGATTTATTTAAGTACTCCAAGTATATGTAATGTTAAATCTCCTCTGTGTATTGTATGTATATAAACACAATAGATAAAACTGTTTTTCTCTAATTTGGTACCTATATTTATAGATTATTATAATAAACCTAGAAACTGACAAAATATATTTTTATTTCTGATATAAATATACATTGTATTGTTGTGAGAATGCCTAAGCCAACCCTGTTCAGCTCGCCGCTTCGTCGATGTTTCGATCCGCAGGACAGAGAGAAACGCACTGCTTCGAGAAGCTACCAGAAAAAGCTTTAGGGGCCGTTAATTCATAGATAGGGAGTTCCCGGACGATCTGGATCGCCCAGAGTGTTCTGGTACAGAGCTGGCTTTATATAAATAACGCGAGTTTGTCGATAGACGTGAAGTTTTAATTTAAGTGCTGTACAGAGAAGATAAATTGTAATAAATAAATTAGAATTCTGAGTTAGTGAATAAGTATTATATAAATGAATTAGTACGTTATAAATAAAGTGTTTTAAATTATTAATTAACTATAAATAATTTAAACAAAACGTTACATTGGTGTTAGAAGTGAAACTGTAAATAAATAGTGGAAAAAAATGGCTAAAAAACTGGGCGTTTTGAAAGTGGCTCAGTAACATCGGAAATTAGAAGAACGTGATTTGGAGACGACAAGAAAGAAAACAGAGCTGGCAAAACAGCTTAAAGAAGTACTAGAAAGTGAAGGTTTGCATCTGGAAACGTATCTATTTCCTGATGATACGTCTTCTGTAATTTCTTGTTTGTAACGTAAAATGTCTTCCATGGAAACCAAAGTTTCATCTGATACGTCCTCTATGAAAACTGATATTTTTTTTTCCTCTATAAAAAATGATATTTCCTCCTTAGAAACTAAAGTTTCTTCCGCTTAAGTATTATATAAATTAATTAATACGTTATAAATAAATTATAAATTAAGTATTTTAAATAACTTAACTATAAATAAATTAAACAAAAGTTACGCTATGTTTCTTCTGAAGTCCAACGGGTCCCTGTTTTCTTCTATAAAATTATTTGTAACTACTTTTTACTAAAATCTTCCTGTAGAAATCCCTTTTTTTTTCAATAATGTAGGTTCTTTTAGTAAAACCCGTTGACTTTTCTTGCTTTTCGTTGTGTTTAATGCTTGTAAAAAACCATCTCGTCTGCTTTTAAATGTAGGGTGGACAAAGCTGCAATTAATTTAATAATAGTGAATGATATTTTCAGAATAATACTTTAATTTCAGTTTAGGCGCAGTCCCTTTATTTCTTCTAACAATTTTTGTCTGTAAAAATTAAAAATTGTTTGGCAGGCAACAGCAACCCTACGGCTAGCTACAGGCTTGCCAAAATCTCAAAATATTTCGGGATATAAACAAAATGTGATCCGAATTCAGCTCGGAGGCCGTACCCTAACTCAAAATGTTTAAAATAAACCATTTACACCATAATAGTTCTCTTTATAATTCAAATAAAAATCATTACATGATTTTTCCTTGCTGTTTTATAGCTTGTCTACACCACTAAATAACAATAAAATATTAGATTTTTGAAAAAACTAATGTACGACCCCAAGTAAAATATTTTCTGTCAACTCACTTTTTCATTTCGTGACGTCACTGCGTCCTTAGCAACCGTGATGAGGCCACCGTGTTGTCTACGAACCGTATAGTGGATGTGTCCGATGTGGATAAATCATGGATAAACAAACGCTCGAGTTGTAAAAAATGCATCGGATGTGGATATTCAAACGCAGCATATAATTATGTTTTTGAATCAGATAAGGGCCCAGATTCATTTGAAAGACCAGTCGAGGAATTGAATGATGTTAAAAAACCTCTCTCAAAATTATTTGAGAGTGCCAGGATTTTTAAAGAAGTTATGCATAAACAGATTCATAATCATGGGAATTGATATTGATTAAACGGATTTCTGATATAGTAGTCTATTCTGTATCATGCAGTTGCTAGCTAACAAGTGGCTTAGACCAAGGTACGTCTTTAGGTTACCACTTTGCCAAAATCAGAATTCTCTATAGTAAAATCTGTAACAACTAGTGGTTATAAAAGTGGATTTCAAGCGACTTAGAAGCAATCAAATATTCTTGGTGGTTAAGCATAACAACTAGTTTCTGAGAAAGAAATATGGACCTCTGGATAATAAATATTTAAATATATCAAGAAATTAATAAGATGTATGTTCATTTATATTTTTTCTAATGATTTGTTTTAGGAATAAAGTAAAGACTTTAGCAATGCCTACTATATATTGCTTGTAATCTGTATATGTCAAGTGTGTTCCCCTTACATTACTTAGGCATCAATAGCTCCAATGTGCATCCTCCAGATGCTGCCTTTCAGGTGAGATGTCTATAGCGATGACTACCTCTCAGATTGTCAAAAGGCCTGCAGATCTGCTTGAGATAAAATTTCATAATACATTTTTGCTGTATTAAAAGTTTTTTTTTAATTTCAAGCCAGTCCACCAACAAAATGTAATCATTTCCAAATGGTGAAATTACACTTCACTTGACATACCGGCACTTCCGACTTGAAGGTTAAGTTGTTAAAAGCCTGATCTACACCACACTTACAAGTTGTATTATTTTTATAGCAACCATACAACTTTGACAAAAGTGGCTATTCTAGTATTCACGGTTGCTATACAGTATGTGTGGTGTAAATCAGGCTTTTAACAACTTAACATTTAAGTCAGGAGGGACGGGATCAATGAGGTTTATATCTCCCGGTCTCATCGACGTTAAGTGAAATATAAGATCTTTTCCTTTGCATCGAAAGTGTAGCACTGAGCTACATCACTTCTGAAAATATCGTTCTATTTATACCAATTGTGAGGATGGAACAATATTTTCAGAAGTGCTACACTTTCGATGCAAAGGAAAAGACCTATAATTTATCATTTAGGACTTTATATTTTGTTGGTGGACTGATTAAAAATTAAATAAAGTTCATATATACATATGTCGTAGCTGTAAACTTTCATTAAGACAGGAACATTTAATGTGCAATTTTATGCAGACCTTTTGATGATCTAAGAGGTGGTTCCTATAAACAGCTCTCAGTGACGTTATATATCAACCAGCAGACGTTTTAAAGAGCTGAGAGGCAGGTCTTAAATTTCCTAAAGGATGCACAATGAGACTGTTGAGGCCTAAGTGACATGGAGGGTCACTCCTCCTTACATATACATACAAAATATTTATTATCCAGGGTCCATATTTCTTTTTTAGCAACTAGTTGTTACGCTTAACCATCAAGAGTATTTGGTTGCTTTCAAATAACTCTGAATCCATTTTTGTAACCACTAGTTGTTACAGATTTTACTTAGAGAATTCTTATTTTCTCAAAGTGTTAATACAACAACTGACCTTGATCATAACAACTTGGTCGGTAGTATAACTGTATGATACAGCATAGACTAATTTAGCAATCGTGAATATTAGAATAGCTACTAGTGTCAAAGTTGTTATATACAGTTGCTATGAAAGTGGGAAGATCGCAAGTGGTAAGAAAGTTGCCAACTATAGTTACAGAATATACCCCATATAATGACAGAAATGATTTGTTGTTTCGGATGAAACTTCAAAGGATTTTGGTAGGGTGACGTACAAAATCAGATTTAAATGAGAGCACGTGGGCATCCGGTGGATCCAAATACTTGTTTACTTATACAGTAAGCATCATAAGTCTTACCCCCCTATCTAACTCGTTACTGGAGTCTTGTTAGGAAAATCGCCGAGACACGTCGATTTTTGATTTCTACTATGTACATTTTTATGATTAGTTTACCGTTAGTTTCATCCCTTGCTGGAGGGGAGTAACCCTTTCGAAAAATTTAAATGGCATGGGGTGGTGAGTGATAGCTTATTTGACAGGGGTTTGAGTCTCTATTCAACCGTGCAAAAAATTTTGAAATTGCTTCATTAATTCTCGACTAATTATTGTTTCAGAATTAAGGAAAATAACGTAGCGCACTCATCCTTAGAATTAAAATTCGGCCCTGCATGATATCGGTTTTGATTCAGACGTGAAGTAAGACTTTTTGTCATTAGATAAGATTACTGTTACAAAAAGGAAAAACTTGTATTTCGTGCAAAACTTTTTTATTAATGCAAAGCGCTTTCGGCTTATTTGCCATCATCAGTGCTCATTGTCCACAACGTATCCAACAAGTTCCTGGTCATCCTCACTCCCAAAATTATAAATTTCGGGATGTTTACACCTTGCTAAATCATAATTTTATTAATATTAATATTTTCAAATTTAAATTTATCTCATTTTGGTTCAAGTTGTTTAACCGTTTTTCCTTTTTGAATCTAAACTACGTGCACACAGCTGTCAACCTTTTTTGGTTTTTTTAAGATTACTGTTAGTTAAGTTGCTTTCCTATGTGTGATGTTTTGTTATTTTTAAACATTAATAAATCAACACGTAATGCAGCAAATTTTAAAATTTTTTGCACGGTTGAATGGAGAATAAAACCCCCTTTCAAATGAGCTTTCACTCTCCACCCCATGCCATTTAAATTTTTCGAAAGGGTTGCTCCCCTCTAGTAAGGGATGAAATTAAGGGTAAACTATTCATACAAAAATGTACATTGTAGAAATCAAAAATCGACGTGTCTCGGCGATTTTCCTAACAAGACTCCAGTAACGAGTTAGTTAGGGGGGTAAGTAAGACTTATGATGCTCACTGTATGTAGTAGTAATAGTAATAATAATATTACGCACTTTTAACACATACGATACATTGATAAATGTAAAAAATCTTATGTCAACTTAACATCACATTCAAACTACTACCTTAAACTTTATTCACTTCTACTTTGATCTAAATGTCGGCGACACTGTTCAACATTATCTAAACAGACTTCTTAATGCAGTTCTCCAAGTTTCTTTAGCACTGTTTCAAAACCCCATTTAGATTTTCCTCCATGTTCACGAACTTGTACTCTTCCCCCTCCTTAAATATTCTTATTTTTTCCTTTTTGTCTCTTGTACTATGCTGGTCTTTTATATTGGTTGACAAATCTCATTTGGTTCGAAAATTTCTTACAAACATCATGTTATAAGCACTTTGTTTCATTAAAATTCTGCATAGCTTCACTTCTAATAAGTCAAACTTTTCTGAAGCCGGTAGAGCCAAGGATTTATGCTATATTCTTCTTGTTAAAAAAAGAAATTCAAACACATTCGTGGTAAATTTTAATCCATTGTCAGATACCAGTGTAATAGGTAAACCAAATGTTGTAAATAACTGTATGTCATTCAAATAGGTCCTGCGAAATCAATGTGGATACGTTGACATGGTTCCTGAGGCAATTTCCAAGAATTTAGTTTAGTTTTTGGTATCTTCATCTAATGACTGGATGAACTTTTTCCTGGGCTCGTCTCACTTAGTCTCCAACAACACTAAAGCGTAATGGCTTATTGTATTTGAGCCATATTAATTCATAGTACCCACTCTGTCACCTTAGTTCCTTGTACAAGTCCTTGACAAGGTGGATTCTATAGGTTCTTGGATCAACCTGTGGTTGTCCAAAAAGTGTCTGTCTTTTGCGATCCAATGCCTCGCAGTTGCACAGTATGTGTTTGGCTGCTTCTGATTCCTTGTGACAGAGTCGACAAAATAGGTATCCATTATACACACCTATTTTGTTCAGGTGCCCCTTTACTGGGACATGCCCAGTCATGAGTCCTGTTATTGTTTTCAACTGGTTCCTATTCATGAAGAGTAGCTCTCCTGTTCTTTTTAAACACGGTCTTCCTATAAAGGTCTTCCATATACTAAACAGAATTTTTTAACCGGTATAATACCTGCACATTTTAAAATTTTCAAAAAAGGCAACAAAGCCAATATTACAAATTATTATCGACCTATAAGTGTCATCTCCAATTTTGTTAAAATTAAATAAAAATCAATTTGGATTAATACCCAGAATTAGTACTACTGATGCCATGTACGGAACTTATAAATAATGTTAAAAATAAAAGAAAACGATGGATTTTACACAGATAACATGTTCAGACAATGAAAGGTTCAAGGCAAAAGCGAAATTTCCGACCAAATATTGGTGTGATGTGCTATATCTTCAAAGGGTTTTGCAAGGCCATATATTGATCATGTTAGGGGTAAGGCACTAGTTAGCTGGCGCTATATTGACAACTGTTTAACAAAATTGACCAACTTTATTGAAGAGAATCATGCTGCTAACGAAATAATGTTAAAATAATGAGAAGGCAATTGCAACTTTTCTTGATCTTGCAAAGGCTTTCGACACAGTACCTCATAGACAGCTAATTGAGGTTCTTGAACAATATGGTGTTAGGCGTATTGTGTAGAAAGTTATTTAAAAGAGCATAAACAGAAAGTAAAAATTAAAAATGTGTATGGTGAGTATTTAGATGTTAAAATTGGAATACCACAAGGCACTGTACTTGGTCCTCTTCTTTTCATTACCTACATTAATTCATTACTAAATTTAAATATAAATGAAGATTCCATTTCTTATGCAGATGACACAGTACTACTTTTTAAAATAAAAACCTGGGATATTAAAGACAAAGTAGTTGCAGGTTTTGAAACAGTTAAACGCTGGCTTGACCTTAGGAAATTAACCCTGAATGCCGAAAAAACATTTTACATAGCCGCCTCTATGAAGAATGCAAATAGACCTAGTTTTAACTGTATCAAAATAAATGAATCTGATATTACTATTAAAGAAACTAACACAATAAATTACTTAGGTATTAGATTCGAAAAAAAAAAATGTGAAATGGAATGATCACATTCAAGAACGGACAAACAGAATTAGGCGCTTACTTCCAAAATTTTATGCTATCCACAAAATCTTATCTAAAAACTACTTATACAAATTTATAAATCTTTAGTAGAATCTCTCCCAAGATATGGTATCATTGCCTGTAGGGGGGGGGGGGGGGAGTTCTATGACCAATGTATTAAATCAATTGAATGTTGTCCAAAATTAGATTTTGCATGTAATATTTTTTAAAGACAGGCTTTTTACAGCTAGCCTATTATATAATCAAGATATCCTAAATATTCGATGTCTTTACTACCTTAGCAACTGTATATAATGGTTATAAATTTAAAAACAAAATTTATACTAATCATTACTATCAAACAAGACATAATCTTAATAACATGATCATGGTACCATTTAGAAGATATGATGCCAACCAGAGATTTACTGCAATCATAGCACCAAAAATGTTCAACATACTTCCATTAAAGATTCGAACCACAATTGGGTATAAAAGGTTTGTTGAGCAGTGTAAAATTTTTAATTTTTCAACTTTTGTAGTTTTGTAAGTATTTATTTATATCTAAATTTAAGAAGCAGAAATTGTTATTTTATTATATGTTCTTCTTTTTCATATTTTTTGCCATTGATAACTATCTACCATAAATATACAGTTCAGAGTAACTTTAAATCAAATCAATATATATATTTTTCATTTCGGTCTTGCACATACAAGTATTAAGTCACTTAGGTGCATTTATTTCTACAATCTTAACTATTTTGTTAATATTATGTTATCATATATATTGTATATATAATAGATTTAAATAAATCACAGTATTTTGTTATTTGTTATTATCTCATTTTCGCTGGGTGGGCAAAGAGAATATGGTCTAGACCAGCCATACTCCTTTTTTTCCTTTTGGCCACATACATATGTTTGCTATGTTACACGGGCCGCAATATTTTTGGATGATATTGTGATGATAGTCTAATTTATTTATAGTTTATTTAAAACACTATTTACAATTTATTTATGACGTACTATTTAATTTATATAATACTTAGACACTAACTAACAATTCTAATTTATTTATTACACTTTAACTTTTCAATACAATGCTCGATACTAAACTCGCGATATTTATATCTAGCCAACTCTGTAACCAGAATACTCTAGACGGTCCCGAAAATTCCATCTCTGATTCAACGGCACTCTCCGCCCGTCAGCGGCATTCCTGAACGTTCCGTCGCCTTGAGCATGAATCGGGTGCCAGCTGAAATGCTTTAGACACAGGGTCGGATTAGGAATTTCATGACATTTCCCCCTCCTTAAGAAATAGTTCCTCCTGGAACTAAAACTGAATGGTTATATTTGCAACTGGATCCTCTTTTACAATTTCCAGTTGCAAGGAAGTAACAAGAGACAGTCTTCGTTATAACCTGAACGTTGGGAGAATGGCTGCAGACCAGTATTTCAACCTGGGTATCTTGAAAGATTACTTCTAACATGTTTCTTATGATCCTCCAATTCAGCTGATTGCTCTCTATCTTCGGCATAGCTGGTTTCTGTATATTGGACTCCATTACATGCTCCCTCAGTCTGAGTAATGCTTCCCATACATCATGATAGGTGGATCGATCTCGGAAGGTGTTCTTTGTTACCAAATAGAAAAGATAACGCGATCCATCTTGAAGTTTTAATGCTTTTCCAGAGGCTGGTAAGTGATCTTGAAGTTCTGGCAATCGACCAAACTTCTTCCGGAATACAGATGCCAGACCTCGAGAGTCGTAGATGTTGGCGGAAGTGCTATGGACCAGCGAGAAGTGTTTTGGAACCGTTAGCAAGTCTTGTTGTTGCTCGGTTGTAACCCTTGTCTTGCTTTTCCGGTACCTCCATATGCACCCATAAATTCTTCAAAGACATGGTCAGGTATTTCTTGGAGCTGGTTTACTTCTTCTTCCTCTTCATGGTTACCCTCAAAAGGCGCCAGCCGGTTTTGGTGCACTACCTTTGGTTTACCGTTCGGGATCTTATACGGTAAATGACATCATTGATTTTTTTCTTGATGAGGTACGGACCTTCCCAAGACCTTTGAAGCTTTGGAGAATAACCCTTTTATTTTTTGGGTTATAGAGCCAGAATTTGTTGCCTTCCTTGAAACATCCTTCTGTGGCTTGGGTATCGTATCGCTTCTTCATTCTGTCGCTGGCGATTTGAAGATGCGAGCGGACCAATTCATGCATATTGTCCATTCTTCTTCGTAACTGGATCACATAATCTTCACCAGCTACATCTTCTCCAGGTCGGCATCCAAACTCGAAGTCGCACGGTAGTCTCATCTCACGCCCAAACAGGACCTTTGCTGGTTTTTGGCCTGTAGATTAATTAACAGCGGATCTATAAGCCATTGCAAAGAGCGAAAGATACTGATCCCAATCTCGCTGATGGTTTGAAACCACTTTTGACAGATATTTTCCAATGGTCTTATTCATTCGCTCTACCATTCCATCAGCTTGTGGGTGCAATGCTGTGGTTTGGTTTTCTTCATGCTTAGTCTGTCACAGATTCCACGGAAGAGTTGACTTTCAAAATTTCTGCCTTGGTCACTGTATCTCCAAGGGCACTCCAATTCGACAAATAAACTCTTTTATCAACACATCTGCAACAGTTGCGGCCTCTTAATTTGGAATGGCGTAGACTTCCACCCACTTCGTAAAATAATCATAACCACCATCATGTATTTATTACCATTCTCGATCATGGGCAATGGTCCAGCAATATCTAAGGCGATCCTCTCAAATGGGTTACCAACGTTGTATTGCTTCATGGGAGCCTTCCCTTTTCGCTGAGGTCCATAGCACACCAGTCCTTTACATCATCGGAACTGTTCATCCAATAAAACCTTTCCCGAACTCTCTGAAGGGTTTTCCATCCGAGATGTCCTCCTGATGGACTGTCGTGTAACTGACGAAGTACTTCGGCTACTCTACTCCTTGGAATGACCAACTGTCTTCTGTTCTCGGAACCATCATCATTTTCAAGAATTCGCTTTAATAAGCCATCTTTCAGAATAAACGTCCCACTGAGCCCAATATGATTTAACTATTGGAGAGAGTTTCGATACCTCTTGCCACGTAGGTCGACGATTTTCCACTTTCCATTATCTTATCTTCTTTAAAACGGGGTCGTTCTCTTGTTCTTCCCTAAATTTAGCAGGTGCCCACTAATCGTTGACTATAGTTGTTCTTAGTAGTCCACTTTCTTTGGATTCTGCTTTGTTGCAGTGGGAGCACTCTGCTGTACATGGTCTTCTAGAGAGAGAATCGGCATTTCTGTGGATTATTCCGGCTCTATGTTCGATCTTAAAGTCATATTCTTGAAGTCATTCAATCCATCTGGCGATTTGACCCTCCGGGTTTTTGAACTGCATCAACCACTTAAGGGCGGCATGATCGGTACGGATTAAGAATGTCCTTCCATATAGGTATTGATAGAAGTGTTCCACGCATTTAACAACTACCAGGAGTTCTCTTCTCGTGACGCAGTAATTTCGCTCAGATTTCGAGAGCACTTTACTAAAATAACCCAGTACTCTTTCTTTTCCCCCTTGAATCTGTGAAAGCACTCCTCCAATTCCCACTACATTACTACCATCAGTATCCTGGATAAATTCTTCCTCTGGTAATGGATAGCCTAGTATTGGTGCTGTTGTTAAATGCTTCTTTAATGTTTCAAAGGCAGTTTGGCAGTCTTCGTCCCAGCAGAACTCTCTTGCTTCTTCTGTGAGTCGCGTTAGTGGTTTAGCAATATCTGCAAACTTCTTTATGAATCTTCGGTAGTACGTTCAAAGCCCAAGAAAACTTCTTATTTAGTGTTTATCCTTTGGTTGTGGCCACTCTTTGATAGAAGCGACTTTTTCCTTATCTACAACCACGCCATCCTTGCTGACTACATGACCCAGGTAATTAACTTTATTTTGAAATAGTTGGCACTTCTTGGGGTTTAGCATCAGTTGGGCAGCTTGAAGTCTGTTAAAAACATCTTCTAAGTTTTTTAGATGTTCATCAAATGTCTTCCCCAAGACTATGATGTCATCTAAACACACCAGGCATGTTTTCCAGGATAACCCTCTCAATACATTTTCCATGTCTTTCAAATATCGCGAGGGCATTACATAATCCAAATGGCATAACATTGAATTGCCACAATCTAGATCCGGTGGTAAAAGCTGTCTTTTCTTTGTCTACTGTGTCCATTTCCACCTGCCAGTATCCAGACTTCAAGTCTAAGGTAGAGAATAGTTTACTTCCGGCCAATGTGTCCAAGGTATCGTCGATACGAGGCAGAGGGTAACTGTCTTTCTTGGTAACATTGTTCAACTGTCAGTAATCCACACAGAACCTCGTAGTTCCATCCTTTTTCTGGACCAGGACTACCGGAGAGACCCATGGGCTGGTAGAAGGCTCTATCACCCTGTCTTCCTTCATTTCCTGAACAATCCTTTCAGCTTCCTCTCTCTTGGCCTTTGGTAATCTTCGAGCCGATTAACGAATCGGCCTGGCGTCACCAGTGTCAATTTTGTGTTTTACAACAGAAGTTCTTCCTGTTTTTCCTCCTTTTGGTACAAAAATGTCACGATATCGTCGAAGAAATTCCTTTATTTTCTTCTTCTTCTCTGATTGATTCAGAGATTGACCAGCAACTGCAATCATTTGCTCGAATTTGTTGTTGGAATTATCAGAAGTTGTTGTCTGACGAATTATGGAAGTTACTGGTACATAAGTTCTTGATGGTAATCGGGTGATCATTAACGTTTATGAGACGGACTGGAATTTCTTCAGCAGTCGTGACCAACCCCTTTCTGATCAGAATACCTCGTCCAACCTCTTCATCGTAGTTCCAAGGTTCCATTATGACAGGTGTTCCTTCTTCCATAGTTTCTTGAAGCCGTGCTACTATAACAGTTTCACTTCTGCCAGGTACCACCGTATCCTCCTGTACAGCAACTGGCACGGTATTGTCCCCATATGGATGTAGGAATACCTCTCCGGCACCAACTTTGATCACTCTGTTTTTAAAGTCCAACTGGAAACCATGTAAGTTCATTACATCCATTCCAAGAATAACATCTTCTTCCATATCAGCGACAATAACAGTATGATTGAACTTTTCTGTACCAATTCCCAATTGAACCTGGATTTCCCTATGGATGTTGGCACTTTCACCTGTGGCAGTCCACAGTCGCAACCTTGTTGGTAGAAGTCTCTTAAGGTTCTTTATGGTTGTTGGTCGTATAATGGTCCTAGTTGCTCCAGTATCCACCAACAGTGTATACTTTTTACCATTTGCTTCGCCGTCTACGTATACACTATCATCGCGAAATTTCAAAGAGGCTATCAGTATGAGAGGGTCTTTGGAACGGTTTCGGGTCGAAGCTGCCCCCTCTAGACCGACCCGCTCTAGTTTTCCTGCGGCATGTTGTCTTCAGTTGTTGGGACCCTAGAGCGTTTGCACGAACTGCGTACATGTCCCAGTTCACCTCAATTCCAGCACATGATGGTCTTTGTCTTCACCTTTTTATCAGTAAAGGTCTTCATTATGCTAACTAGTTTGTACAGTTTATCTTCTACGTTTTCTTCTTTTACAGTTCTCACTTTACTGTATACTCCAGAAGCCTGCATAGCTGCCTCATACTCTAAAGCAGCGGACAAGACATCGACCAATGTTTTGTGGCGGGCTAAGCAAAGTGTTTTCTGCATCTCGTGGTCACAGAGTCCATCTACAAATGTTTGGACTGCTAAACATTCCATCATGTTTTCCGGATCTGATGGGTAAGCAAATCGCACCAACCTGATAATATCTACTTCATTTTATTGAAGAGTCTCGTCTCGTTTCTGTTTGCGATTATTTAACTGTGACTGGTATAAATGCTCCAAGTGTTCTTGGCCAGATCGCATGTTCAATCTCTTTTTGAGTTGTTCAAAATCACAGGTATAGTCTGAAGAACATCTAAATCACCTCCTCAAAGGGCGATTGTCAGATTTACGGCCTTTTCTCTCTCAGACCATTCGTTTGCCCTCGCAGCTGTCTCGAACTGTTTAATGTAGTTGGTCCATGACATCTTCCCGTCGAAAGTTGGGGCTTTAAAACGAGCAGAATTTACAGCTCCTTCCAATTTCAACTTCGACTCCACCTCATAGCACTTTATTTCATTGTCTTTGGCCGGTTCTGAATGTTCCAGTCATTCTAACTTCTTTTCCATTTCTTTTATTTTCTCCTCAGTGGAAGACATTATTTTATTCTCAACAGAAGAACTCTTATCTTCCATAGAAGAAATTTCGCTTTTCAAAGTAGATATATCAGAAGAAACTTTAGTTTCTAAATAAGAGATTTCCTTTTTCACGGAAGACATATCAGAAGACACCTTTTCTTCTAAGGAAGAATTATCAGACAAAACTTTACTTTCTAAGGAAGTAATGCCAGAAGAAACTTTAGTTTCTAATGAGGAAATATAATTTTTGATAGAGGATACATCTGAAGAAACTTTATTTTCCAAAGAAGAAATGTCAAAAGAAATATCGGTTTTCATGGAAGACATTTTACTTTCCAAAGAAAAAATTATAGAAGACGCATCATCAGATACGTTTCCGGATCCAAACCTTCACTTTCCAGTGCTTTTTTAAGTCGTTCTGCCAGCTCTGCTTTCTTTCCTGTCGTTTCCAGATCACGATCTTTTAATTCTCGACGCAATTCAGCCACTTTTAAATCACACAGATTTTTAGCCATGATTGTCCACTATTTATTTATAGTTCCACTTCTAACAGCAATGTGATGAAAATCTAATTTATTTATAGTTTATTTACTTAAAACACATTATTTACAATTTATTTATGACATACTATTTAATTTATATAATACTTAGACACTAACTAACAATTCTAATTTATTTTTTACACTTTAATTTTTCATTACAATGCTCTATACTAAACTGTCTATACAACTAACTGCTGTCTTCAAACTCGCAATATTTATATCAAGCCAACTCTGTAACCAGAATACTCTAGATGGTCCCGAAAATTCCATCTCTGATTCAACGGCACTCTCCGCCCGTTCTAGCCGTTCTAGTGCGTTAGCGGCATTCCTGAACGTTCCGTCGCCTCGAGCATGAATCGGCTGCCAGCTGAAGGTTGCGCTTGCTTTACACACAGGGTCGGATTAGGAATTTCATGACAATATGCATTTAAAATTAGTTAATAGGTATCGCTAATGAGTAAAACAAAACATAAATATATCCTATCAGGTTACTGCAAAAACAAGTTAACTCACATTTTTAATGTTTCGAGAAAACGCTGCTCAAAAATTTAAAATTGAATAAAAAATCAGTAAAAGCTTCAAACTGCTTAATAAACAACTCCAATGAAAAAAATGTATTCAAAAGTATATACTATGACTCTGTAATTTGTAACAAAAGAAAAAAGAAAAAAACGGCACTTTGCTTATTTTAGCTGTTTACATGCAGGACATAATATTCAATTTATGTGTCACTACCTTGAATGGAAGGTTCAGGTACCGTGTCTTTAACATTTAACAAATACATTCAACAAAATAAGTGTTCTGGCCTGTATCTTGTTTTGGCAGAAACACTGTTAAGAATCGGACAAAACACATTTAGCAAAAATAAGTTATATGCCTCTTATCTGGTTTTGGTAGACACATTATTAGCAACTGAATACAACATTATGATTATATTTCTGTATAAATTCCACTGATTTTGTTTGTGCACATTGTGAATGTATTAATATGGAGTTACTTTTTGTTGGCCATCTTTTTATCATGAATACTTCGTTCACACTTGTCTTTTTTATACTGTACATTATTTGAAACATTTTGGAGACGAAAGTGTACTTAACCCGAAAATGACAAAAGTGAAGCAATCTTGTTCTTGCAAACGTTTATTTAAAGATTAACGTGATATTTAGCGCAGCGTCCGATGAATGTTTTCGCGCATTTTGTTCAGAATTTTAAAATCATAAATCTAGTTTTAAAAAAGCACCTTCTTTCTGGCCACAAAAAAGCTTGGAGGGCCACAGGTTGAGTATGGCTGGTCTAGACTAAAGATAATAAAAATGGAGAAATGATTCCAGTACTTAGTTAGAAAAAATGTAAGAAGATCTTGGGAAAATAATTATTAAAATTTGTTTATAGTTTTAAAAAAATGCAATGAGAAGTGTTACAGTTAAATGTGTTTTTGCATTAGACAAGTATAGTACCTACTTATGAAATAATTATTATTTCATAATTATAAATCAATATTTATGTGAAAAATATGTTTGCATTCGATTAAAAATTTATAAACTATATTACACTTACAACGCCTGGTCCGATAGTTGTGCTATTTGGATATGGATAAGTATAATTAACATCTTTACAACCTAAAAAGGTATATGTTGTTTTTCCTATTGTGTCATTAAGGTATGTCACTTCCTCTAAAACTCTTGATATATCTATTTTTTCGTTTTCGTTTATTTGACAAAAACAAGGATTTGCTCTAAGACATTCCGCATTGATTTTCAGAAAAAGTATCGTTGAGCTAAAAAACAATAAAATATTTCGAATTTCAACCATTTTTATTTACATTTTATTTTTGAGAAATTCACAACACAAATGTTTAGGAGGTTAGTTATAACAAATGACATATGTCAGTCAATGTCAATGCACGACTTGTCACTCAGGCAGGAGTGCGTTATGAACTATGGTTATGAACCTCGCACGGCGCGTCTAGACCAATATTTTGCTGCGTTTGAGAATCCACATCGGATGCATTTTTTACATCTCGAGCGTTTTTTTATCCACATCGGACACATCTATCCCATTACATTTACGTATACTGAATCACGTGATCAAAGATTTTTTTTACATCTCAGATGCATCGGATGTGGATTCTCAAACGCGGCAATTAAAATGGAAGAACAAAGCCAATCAACAAAATAAAGCCGCATAGCGAAATGATATTTGACACTTTGGCGCCCACATGTGCGTATCGAAATGCACTAAAAAGGATCATCAAAATTAAATTTAACACTTATTGGGGTCTATTCTGTAACAATTCCTTTATATTTAACGGCCTTTAAAAATATTTTCTCCTTTACTTCTGTCATTATTTTTATTATTTTTATAACTCGATGCACCAGGGATTTCAAAGATGTAGCCACATTAAAAACGTTATATTACTCTCTTACATGATCAAAGCTTGAGTATGCGTCTGTCGTCTGGAGTCCATTTTACCAACTTCACACGGATCGAATTGAAGCAGTTCAAAGGCGTTCAAAATTACTGTGTTTAAAGGAGGACGGTGTTTATCCGCCAATCGGAATACCAAACCAAAATCTTCTTCAAAGATCACTTTTTAAGCCTCATAAAAAGACGTGAATACCATTGTTATGTGTTAGGTTTCAAAATTGTTAACGGTTTAATTGATTCTCCTGAACTGTTGAGAAAAATTGATATCTGCATTCCGACAGTATCCTCTAGAAATTCTAACATATTTCACATATCTGTACCTCGCACAAATGTTCTGAAAAATTCTCCATTTCATACTATTAGCCGCGTTGTGAATAGTGTGAGTAGTGACATTGATATCTTCTCATGCAAACTTAGGGAAATAAAATGTAATTTCCTAACATAAAAAAAAATTGTATTGTATTGTATTGTACCTACTAGCTGTTTACAAATTTTTGTATATTTTGTACCACTTATAGTCTATATAATGTATGTGTTCTTTTATTCCTGCTCTGTAATTGGGATTGCCTGTAGAGCATTGTAATAAATAAATAAATAAATAAATAAATAAATAAATAAATAAATAAATAAATAAATAAATAAATAAATAAATAAATAAATAAATAAATAAATAAATAAATAAATAAATAAATAAATAAATAAATAAATAAATAAATAAATAAATAAATAAATAAATAAATAAATAAATAAATAAATAAATAAATAAATAAATAAATAAATAAATAAATAAATAAATAAATAAATAAATAAATAAATAAATAAATAAATAAATAAATAAATAAATAAATAAATAAATAAATAAATAAATAAATAAATAAATAAATAAATAAATAAATAAATAAATAAATAAATAAATAAATAAATAAATAAATAAATAAATAAATAAATAAATAAATAAATAAATAAATAAATAAATAAATAAATAAATAAATAAATAAATAAATAAATAAATAAATAAATAAATAAATAAATAAATAAATAAATAAATAAATAAATAAATAAATAAATAAATAAATAAATAAATAAATAAATAAATAAATAAATAAATAAATAAATAAATAAATAAATAAATAAATAAATAAATAAATAAATAAATAAATAAATAAATAAATAAATAAATAAATAAATAAATAAATAAATAAATAAATAAATAAATAAATAAATAAATAAATAAATAAATAAATAAATAAATAAATAAATAAATAAATAAATAAATAAATAAATAAATAAATAAATAAATAAATAAATAAATAAATAAATAAATAAATAAATAAATAAATAAATAAATAAATAAATAAATAAATAAATAAATAAATAAATAAATAAATAAATAAATAAATAAATAAATAAATAAATAAATAAATAAATAAATAAATAAATAAATAAATAAATAAATAAATAAATAAATAAATAAATAAATAAATAAATAAATAAATAAATAAATAAATAAATAAATAAATAAATAAATAAATAAATAAATAAATAAATAAATAAATAAATAAATAAATAAATAAATAAATAAATAAATAAATAAATAAATAAATAAATAAATAAATAAATAAATAAATAAATAAATAAATAAATAAATAAATAAATAAATAAATAAATAAATAAATAAATAAATAAATAAATAAATAAATAAATAAATAAATAAATAAATAAATAAATAAATAAATAAATAAATAAATAAATAAATAAATAAATAAATAAATAAATAAATAAATAAATAAATAAATAAATAAATAAATAAATAAATAAATAAATAAATAAATAAATAAATAAATAAATAAATAAATAAATAAATAAATAAATAAATAAATAAATAAATAAATAAATAAATAAATAAATAAATAAATAAATAAATAAATAAATAAATAAATAAATAAATAAATAAATAAATAAATAAATAAATAAATAAATAAATAAATAAATAAATAAATAAATAAATAAATAAATAAATAAATAAATAAATAAATAAATAAATAAATAAATAAATAAATAAATAAATAAATAAATAAATAAATAAATAAATAAATAAATAAATAAATAAATAAATAAATAA
>OV651816.1:45624338-45716838 GCA_927349885.1 Psylliodes chrysocephalus
AACCAAGTTTAAAATTACATTTTTACATTAACAATGTCTTTTTAATCTCCGTTTAACACAACGGTGGAATCGACCCTTAACAAATTTGTTAGGTACATCAACTTATTTGGTTGCGGCAGGGTTGCCAACCGTACTGTAATTACCGTACTTTTACGGTAATTTCGATTATTGTACGGTACTCGGTCCAAAGTCATTACCGTACTTAAAAGTACGTTATTTACATAAAAAGTACGGTAAACATTCGGTATTTAGAACAGAATTAGCAAAGACTTTGAGTTGTGTAAGGGCCTATTCCATCGTTGTGGCAAACGAAATTTATTGACATTGTCTAATGTAAAAATGTAATTTTAATCTTTTTACAGCACATGTTCTTTAAAAGTACCTAGTTTTTATAAAAATATAAGCCGAAGCCTTTTTTTTTAGAAGCTAGGTTGAAAGACCAGAGGTTAATTAGAATATGATGAGGACCTATTTTTTTTAGAAGCTCGACAAAAATATATTTATACATAGTTTTTCTACAAAATAAAAGTGTACGGCATTGGGAGGCCATGTACGGTAATTTGAATTGCGCGGTAAGGTAAATGGAATTTGAAAAATTGGCAACCTTGGCTTGGGTTGCGGCAACACTGGAATGAACTGTCATTTTTCTATTTGTATTTAGGTCCGTTTAAGGTTATGAACAATAAAAAAATAAAATACGTATTATTTTTCTTATGAATTATCATTAAATCATATTTTGAATTTCTTTAGATCTGAATGAAATACATTTCAAAATGTCAATACCGCAAATTAGAAATTTTAACCTAAAGGTAATTATCTCAAAAATGGTAGGTAAGTATATTTTACAATTTTTCTGTCTCCTTTTTTCAGGTTCAATTTTTAATTCACTTCGTTTTTATGTCACTGGCTTCAATGGGAGGTTGGAGTTCTAATGCCTACATTTTTTACAATAGTATCCTTATTTTACTATTAATATGGAGTATATATCATGATCAAAGCCATGAACCAATACAACTGGTAAAATTATATTTCATTGTTTCGTGATTATTAAAATTTATAATAGAAATTAGGTACAACTGTACTATGTACCAGCCTAAGCAATCATGACAATTTACTACCTTGATTTGAATATGAATTAACAATTGCTGTGATTAAATTGGCAATAGTTTAGTATATATGTGTTAAGTTTGAATTTGAAAAGTACCTCCTGGAGAGGAGTAGAGCTAGTTTATTTTATTAGTCACGTGATCATCGAGCAAATTAAGCTTATGTGGAATAAAAGAATGGCTATAGATTTGTTTGTGTTTCCCATCTCCGGTTTTCTTTAAAATATGTCATACTTAATTAAACCTTCCATTTAAATCAAATTTGATCTCTCGTCTCATGGTTTTTGTTGCAAGTTGCAAAGTGAAGTTAATTTTTAGCTGTGGTATTTTTTACTTGTTCTAATTTCTGTCTGACATTTTTTTATAAATATTTTTGACTCTTAATAACCAAACACGTAAATAATTTAAAAAATAATAAACTGCAACACAAGAGACAATGAACGACTGTAGATCTCAGAGAAACTTTGTCAATACATTTACTCCGAAAGTTCTAAAATTTAATTCGAAGTAAATAGATCTTACTTGACTTACCAGATCTGCATTAAAAGACCACAGAGCAGATCTCATCAAGAAGCCACAGATGTATTAAAAGAATGGCTTAGAGTAAAATTAGGTACTTTTCAAACGCAGCAATGCAATTGACCTTTTTCGTTTTTGAAGTTCTCTATTACTCTTGCACAAATTCTACTTCTTAAAATCATCAAAACTTATTGTTAAGTTTCCTACCCTGAGTTCCAATTATACATCCTCAAATGTCATTTTGTTTTTGAGTTTAATAGTAATGGTAGGAGAGCAAGTGACACTTTTAGGTGTGTTATTTGTGAAAGGTAAAATTTTATTACAAATATATTGTTCATCTTGCCTTGTAGAACATGTAAATAGTTTGCTACGCAGTGATGGAACCCTCGATTATGACTGTTTAAAAAAGCCTGTGTAGAATATGCTGTCATAGAAGCACAAAATTGAAACTTTCAGATATTAATTTACATCAAAAGTTAGGAGAAAAAAGTTTCTTGAAATTCGGCACACAGTAGGTACTTTCTTGCTTGCTGACAGGGCATTTCACTACTAGATCGATTGCAACAAAGTATTTTCATCTTCTACAGGGTAAGAATTAACAATACGTTTATAATTAAGCCATCTGCAAATGTGTACTAAAAAAGTTTCACTGGCTCCCTACTATAGAATAGAATTTAGTTAACTGTCACTACAATAAATGATTAACAGCAGGTAACAACAGAATATAACATTATAACTTAATACTAACTTACTTATGCAGCATACATTCACCACTCACAAACACCAACACTCTCATAAAAACAAAAACATACATTTAAAACTAATACTAGCTACTGAACATAAATTATATTAGTTCAGTGATTGGATGAGTGTTCATGAAGTTCAATGGGCAAACCGCTTTTAATAATTCCTGGAATTCTAAAACTGAATAAAATACAATTCTTTGAAAGAAGTTTTTCAAAGTATTTTTGTAATTTAGATGACTTGAGGTCTTTATGTATTCTGGTAATATATTAAATAAATTAAAGTTAATTGAATTATATTCTGATTTTGATAACCTGTATCTTGGACCTCTAACATAAGTACCAATTCCTGTATTTTGTGAATGGCCATCACCTTGCATTGGTAGTAGACATAAATTTTTGTGTATTTCAATATATAGAATCGATGACAGTTGTTTAAAGTAACGATGACATGGGGTAATCGTCATAGCTATGAAGACTAGAGATAAGGAGGCGAATCGGCCTTGGTCAAATTTCAAATTTCCGTCCCTATTTTTATGGAGTTCCAAAAAACTACTGTAGTTGGCGGCTGGCAAAATAACGACGTCTATTTTCTATGCAAGTCAATGGGAATTAAAGTGATTTTTGTAAAACGAATAAAAATAAGCTGAAATAAAGAACCTGACTAAAAGTAACAATGAGTAACAAAAAACGGCAAAGCAGGATTTGCTTCGTTTCGGGTTGAAAAACGGGATATAAATCCGATATAAAATTAAAGAAAATACAAGGAAATAAAAATCCAATTCTTTTTAAAGCTCCTAGTGTAAGTAAAATAATGTATTTATTTATTTCTAAAAAATAGATATGTTTTGTAAAATAGTCACAACCCGTATTTTACGGAGTGTAGTTTATTTAATTAAAAAATTCTATAATAAAAAAGAATAAAGTCATAAATCCTGACTTTCAAAAAACAATAATTATACATTAAATTTAACTTACTAAAAAAGAAAATATGCTTTTTTTATGTTTTTTGATGTTAGATGAAAAGTTACTACTGTTTTTTTTCTTTATTGAACTCCAATTTAGTCATTGCAAATATTTTTTATAGGATCCTAAACGTTTAGAACAATGGCAGCATGTAATTCCTAGGGCTGATAAAGTACTGTCTAGTTATGATTCTGTTTGCGAGCTACACATTTTAGAAGATGATATTTTAAAATTTGATGAGACTATTTTAACTAATGGTACTGTTAACAAAATAAAAAGAGAAAGGCTGAGATTAAAGAACGAAGCAATACCATGTATATTCCCGAATCTCCCTTCATACTTGTCCAGTATTAGGAAAAGACGAAAACCACCATTGAACCGAACTGAATTTGTTAGAATAAAAAAAAGGAAGAAAATACTAGAACCTATTGCTAAAGAAACTATTCACCAGGATGATAAAATTGTAGTTGTCGAATACAAAATTACCACAAAACTGTTCTTACCAAATTTGACCATTTAACAAACCTTTTCAAATTTGGTCATACCTAATTTTCATTTTATTTATATAAAATTAAATAATGAATAGTAAATAATGTTTAACATAAAGACTCATTTATAATTATTAATACCAACAGTATTTTCTGTACTTTAGTTAGTAATTAAAACAAAGACTTATTTACAATAATTATAATCAATAGTATTTTCTGTGCTTTAGTTAGCAATAAACAATTTGATTTTTATTATTTTCATAAAATTTTGTAAAATCCCTAACTAAATATTTTCATTTAAACCGTGTCTTAGTATGCCCTCAGCCCTATTTAGCTTTAATTAAAGATAATTAGCCCTGCCCATCAAATTTCAACACTTATCATCAATAATTTGCATTTTACTTAAATAGGAATAAATAGTAAATACTGTATCAATTAAAATATGTAAGACTTATTAAGAAATAAATACAACACCATGTTCTGTGCTTTATTTAGCTATAAACAAGTTTATTTTTATTATTTTGACAAAATTATGTATAATTCCCATAAGAAGCCATGTATTTTGAACTACGTAAACCGTACCAGCGCCTATGCGGTTAATTATAAAAGCTCAATTGACGTGTGATTTTTGGGACCGTATTTTGAGCATGCCGATTCGCCTCCTTATCTCTAGTCTTCATAGTCGTAGCCAACCCAACAGTTGTAAGGCGAGGATAAGAAAGAGATAGCAGAAAGTGTTTGAAAAATTACTAGATTCAAAATTTCCGCGCTTTTTTCGCCCATGAGTAATGCGAAATTGTTGAATAATGGGAAAGATTGAAGTAAATTATAAAGTGAGAACTGTATAGATGCTACAAAAATGGTCTTGTAATGAATTACATAATATCGTCATTGAAGGCCACTTTGCAAGTAAAACGTGCAAATAAGGAATGTAGGACCATCCTTGCATTTTACCTTATCCTGTGCCTTGGCTTCATTACATTGGCCATTTACGTTAAATACTCCATAAATACATTCATCAACTATAGTCTTACTAACAAGAACAGGCGTGTTATAATTCAATACACTTTCTCTGGTATATAGTCTTGTCAAACAATATTCACTAAGTACGTTAATGACTTTTTCCTGTTGTACCTTTCGACCCAACCTCATTTAATGAAGTTTCCCACTCTATAACAGTGTTGTAGGTCGTTTTATGGGCATAATGAGTTTTCCTACAAGAGATTGGTGTTAAATATATAACTTAGTGTTATGGTCTTTTTAGTCATAATTGGTAATTAATGAGTTTTACCTGTTCTATTATAAATCAGAGATATGGGACATACAGATAGGAAACAATAAGAAGCACTTGCTTAACAACGACCAGCCCGAACGCAGTTAACATCTCACCCACTATGCGGCGCTTTTATCGATATCAAACAAATTATGCAGCGGGAACTTAAGAACCTCATAATAAAGGTTGTGAACATGGACTTTCATGTTCAGCTAAATAAATTTAAACTACGGTAAATTATTTATTAAAAAGAATACTACACTTACAGTCTATTATCGATTAATTATTATTATATATTATTTATATTATAAACATAATTTTTCGTTTTATAAAAGGAATTCGGCAAATTATTTTTCACCTGTTTATTAAAAACATGTCCTTTTGAATAAAATTTAAGGTCTAGCCTGCCCACTGATTTATTTGAATGGCCGCGGTATTTTGACTGTGCTAAGGTAGCATAATCATTATTTTTTTAATTGAAAGCTGGAATGAAGGATTGAATAAAAAAATAACTGTCTCTTATAAATTTTATTAGAATTTTATTTTTAAGTTAAAAAGATTAAATTTATTTAAAAGACGACAAATATTGTTTAATTTTTGATTGTTATTTGTAACTTTAACATTTTTGTTCTTGTTTTCAGAACGAGTGGCCAATGGTGTCTCATTTTTAAAAATGTTGAATGCAACTCCATAATGGGAATTTAAATATTTTTCTTCCTATGGTTGCGTTTCCTATCTTTATGTTCCTCATCTCTGTTATAAATTAAAGGCGACTGTCAAGGTCGGCGATATTTTTCTTAAATTATTGCAGCCTGTGTAAGGGTACCTTCCGTCATATCGGGTAGAGTTGTGGACTGTATCTAAGTGGTGAATCTTGGAGAAAATCTTGCTACTTGATTAAAATGTGTTGAATGTAGAAATGAAAGTACTTGCTTCTGATAACTGGTTTTATTTTATCTTAAACTTTGAATTTAATAGCCACATAACAAACAATTCATTGATAAAAATATTTTTACTGAACACAAAACATGTCTGTTTAAAAATCTATTATGAATATATTATTTGTTTTAATGTGTTTCTCGTGGAGGTTCAAGTGTTTCTCAACTTGAAACATGTCTTGGCGTGTCGAATCTAAAAGTGTGTCCTTGACACAGTCGTGTGATTGGTTTAAAGAAATGGTGTGGTTTTTACCAAGTTCGTCATAAAGAAAGATAGAGTGATGTGTTACAAATTGTTGAGTGAGCGCTTGAATTTATTTATGTTGTATTTTCCACAAAGCGAGATGGTTATTGCTCAGATGTTCAGCTGCTTCGCATGTAGTTGGTTGTTAGGCTGATAGCTGTTGAATTATTTGGAAATACGTTAAACGGCATTTACCAGGGCTGGACTATGATTTTTATTTTATGTAATATTATTATTCTCTTAAGAGCGATATCCATGCAACACCTAACAGCAAATTCAGATTTAGAACACACTGGCAACTTTCAGTGCATCTGAACCCACTTTGGCAACGTTGCTCTATTCCCAGACTTACGCTCCCTTCAATTTATTACTTATAAACTATAGATGATTTAAAATATTAAAAATGCCGATAAATCGCAGGTCCGGTCTAACAAAGAGTATTTATGTTTTGTTTTCTCCTTTAAAATATATTTTTAAATATACGTATGTACCTATTTCTACATTTTCTTATATACAGGGTGTTTGTTGGTAAGTGTGAATGATTTTAGGGAATGTTTGCCGAAGTTATTTTATAAAAAAAACATAGATCGAAAAAGTCAGTGGCGCAGTACTTTTTTATTAAAAAAGTGGCATTCTCGCACAAACGCCACTGGTACAAGTAGAAATATTTGGAACACCCCAAAAAATACACATTTGCCCCTTCAAAGTTTTTTTGCAAATTTAGAGTAAATATCTTTAAAACTATTAAAAATAATTAATAAAATTTAATAAATTAAAATTTAAACATTCTGTATCTCGGAAACGAAGCATATTTCGACCTACTTTTATAGGAACTTTTTTTAACAAAATAACTTTGATAACAATTTGCAAAAATCGTCCGTACTTATTTACAAATACCCTGTATAAAAATACGTGTTTTAAATAATAACCCATTTGATACTAGTTTGTGCAACAACAGTGGACAATCCACTGGAGTTGTACAGTATGTTTTTTTCTACGACCCACTAACGAAAATCTACAAATTTAAAGTATTATTTTAGGAAAAGACAAAATAATTAATTTTAAAATAATTTATGATTACTAATTTGTGAAATAAAATAAACATGAAAAAATATTTCATTTAATTAGTCCCCAGCCCAGATTTGAACTCGGGCCTCTCGCGTGAAAGACAGATGCCGTATCATCATTTTCTCCTCCACATTTAAAATTTTATTTCTAAAAGTAGTAATTAAATTAGTTTCATATAGGTAGTTTAATTCAAATTTAGGATTTTTTAAATTGTGGTCTAAATTAAAATTACTTATGAATCCTACGCAAAAATAACTCATTTTAATGTATATTTAATCTCAATTCCTAAAAAATATACTGACAATTAGTTTGACAGAATTGTCACTTATTTAAAATTTTAAAAATAATAGTTGTTGGGAGTCCAATATATAAACTGTGATTGGTGGATTTCATTTTTTTGCAGTGTTCTCACTACCCAGAATGGATATGAAATATATTCGTTGAGTTGAACGCAATGGTATATTTTTTCGTTTTGTAGTCTGTGCGTGAATAGTAGTTTGTGCAACAAAATTGGATATGATGGCCATATCGCACGAAGAAGTTTAAGAACGACGCCATAGACGGAGTGCTTAATCGTCTGAGTGCGATACAGACAATCCACTCGAGTTGTACAGTATATTTTTTCTACGACACCCTAACGAAATTCTACAAAAAAAAAGTATTTTATTAAGACAAAATAAATAATTTTAAAATAATGTATGACTTTTACTAATTTATAAAATAAAATAAACGTACAAAAAGATTTAATTTAATTAGTCCCCAGCCCTGATTGGAACTCGGGTCTCTCGCTTGGAGACAAACTCCGTGCCCTCGCCACACTTGCCATTATAGTTCTAATACTTGTAATTAAATTAGTTTTATATGGTTTGATTAAAATTTAAGATTTGTTTATAAATTTGGACGAAATAAAAATAGAAATTCTATTACTTATCGATTATACATAAGAAATATTCATTTTTACGTATATTTAATCTCAATAATTCAAAAATATACTGACAGTTAGTTTGACTACATAAAATTTAAAAAATAATAGTAGCCGGGTGACCAATATATAATCTGATTGGTGGATTTAACTGTTTTGCAGTGTTCTTACTAGGTAGAATGAATATGAAATATATTCGTTCAGTTGAACGCAATGGAATACTTTTTTGTTTTGTAGTATGTGCGTAGATTAGCTAATTTTCATGTGGGTATAGAAAAAAGCATATCCATGTGGATGTAGAAAATAGTAGTTTGTGTAACATGAGTGAATATAAATTAAATTGATTTCATATAGTTTAATTAAAATTTATAATTATTTATTTCTAAATATAGATCAAATAAAACTAGAAATGCTATTATTTATCGATTCTACACAAGTATAACTCATTTTACGCAATAGCATATTTTTTAGTTCTGTAGTCTGTACGTAGATACGCTATCCATTTGGGTGTAGAAAAAATTGTTTTCTAGTACTAAAAATATTTAAAAATAACATTGAGTAAAATGATTTATTATTAGTAAAAGAAGGAATAAAAATAATCATTTTTATTGACTATTGGTCGGATTTCTACTCGGATTTCTACTCAAATTTCTAATATCTAAACCACTAGTGAAACGTGGATCTAAGATCTCGGGTAGTATACAATCTAAATAAAATTGCTTTAGTTTGTTTTCCATATACACCAAAATCTATCATCTTTTTTATTTTTTCTACTAACATACTTAAAGGTATTAAAATAAATAAAAAAAAATATTTCGTTTAGTTACGTTAAGTTGCCCCTGAACAATTATTGCATTTTCACATTATCATTAATAATTACAAATTTTATTATGTTGTCAACCATTGCTTTTTTCGGAGTCAGTTTTGGAGCAGTGGCAGGATATTTAATTTCGATAATACTGTCTGTTCCTAATAAACCGTCGGAACCTAAAAAACCATATTCAGAATCCACAAATAAACCACATTTATTGGATATCCGCTTTAAATTTGTAAATATTGCTTTAAAGCTAAAGGTTTTTTTTTCTATTCAATACTTAGTATATTAATTTCCCATATATTTTAACTTTAATGCTTAGAAGGGGTGCTAATGTTTGTCTTTTTCTAAGTAATCTAGCACGATATTTTATAGATTTCCGTCGAAACGGAAATATAATTTTCGGCATTTCCGAAAGTTTTCCCATTTTTACCACAAATTATTATAACTCAGCTTACACATAAAAGTTCATATAAACACATTGACTAAATACGAAACAAAAACACCTACACTTGAACTAAAAAGAATAAGATTTTTAATAATTTTATTTTTATCCCAATTTTCCGGTACTGCATGCACCGCCAACGTCCGCCGCCTTGTTGCCAAATCAATTAATATGGATTGGAATCTTGACAGATTTTCTCAGATTTCCTAATTCAAGGTTTTCAAAAAATATACGCTTTGGACAAAAAAGTGTATTGGAAAGAATTAGCTGATTTTTATATAACAATTCCCGGTAAAGACTCCTTTTTGCAATAATTTTCATAATTTGTATAGAAATAATTAAAAAATTAGTTTTTCTGAATTCGGGCTCTACAGCGGAGTTCTCTATCATTTGCTTAGTAGGTATACCAAATTTTATAAAAAAATATTTAAAACTGAGAAAGAGAACCTTGAAGTCGTTTTAAGCCTGTTTCTAACCATGGATATCGCTCTTAAGTGGCCCAGTTAATAATTGAAGTTGCAGTTCTGTAAGGACCGCATTCTTTTACATATGAATATATACATCTGCATTACCTAATTCAGCTATACTCAACCTGCGGCCCGTGGGCCGCATGCGGCCCTCCAAGCTTTTTTTGTGGCCCGCAGCGCTAAATAGCATGCTAATTTTTAAATAAACGTTTGGAATTTTGTGAGGTTATTGCAAAAACAAGAGCTCCACTTTTGGAATTTTCGAGTTAAGTAGGTACACTTTCTGTGTGAAAGAAGTCTATATTCATGATAAACAGATAGCCAATAAAAACTAACTCCATGTTAATACATTAACAATATGGACAAACAAGATGGAGTGGCATTTATACCAAAACATAATCATAACATTGTGTTCAATTGATAAGTGTGTCTACCAAAATAGATAATAGGCATATAACTTATTTTTGCTAAATATATTTAGTCCGATTCTTAATAGTGTTCCTGCCAAAACAAGATAAAGGCCAGAACCGAGGGGAAACCAATAAGGTCAAAACGTACCTGTATTTCGGAAATCACATAAAAAACGTTTATGTAATTTAGGTGATTTCACGGAAAATTCACCTTAATTTTATACGATGATCTTTTTTCTCGCCAGGTTGTGAGCGACGAATTGATTTCGACTATGATTTTAGATGATGATTTTGTAATTTTCGAGAAAATGTGTAGTGATTTCGAGTGAAAACGTACCAGTATTTCGGGAGTGGTTTGCCGCTACTTATTTTTGTTGAATGTGTGTGTTGAAATATTACATTGTACCACGCCATTTGTTTTGTTATGACTAGAGCCGTCTCTGGCCTTTCTCGATTGTTGAGAAATCCACGAGACGATTACGTCGCCCTTTCTTTCCGCGATACAGCTAACCTTAAACAACCACTAGATAACACGTGATGTTCGAATCTCCGTGGTGGATGAGTGATTGGTCAAGATGTAACGGGTGATTGGTCAAGCTGTAACGAGTGATTCGTTAAGCCGTAACGAGCGAATCTTTATGTGAAAATTCGTAAATAAAAGTATTAGTAGTAACAGGCGAATTTGAATTTTAACCATATTTTCTAATAGACAACGTATCGAAAGATTCAGCTATCCTAAATACATTCCACCAGAAAAAAAGATTTAATTTATCAATGGGCGAGGGTGGAATTCGACTTTATATGCCAAACTCGCACAGTATTTATTCAGAGGGATGCATGAAAGGATGAAACAAAGTTTTGAAAATACTTACAAAGAAGTGCAAGAAGAAAGATTTACTAAAATTTTGCAAAATCAGATACACCTGATGAATTTCACCATTATTATCACAATCTACCTGTATCCAATAATGTTACTAAAACTTCGACTGAAGATAATGACACATACATTGAATTATGATTTGTATGTAGAGCTAAAATAAGCTAAGTGACTTTTTTCTCTTTTTTTACCAATTATTGATAGATTATTAGTTTATACTTTGTGAACAATGTTTTCAATACCTTCATCATTGAAGTTAATAAACGGTTTGAAACTTTTACTGATTTTTTATTCAGTTTTAAACGTTTGAATAGTGTTTTATCGAAACTCTAAAAATGTGAGTTATCTTGTTTTTGCAGTAACAACGGGATATATTTATGTTTTGTGTTTTATTTATTAGAGGTCCCCACTAACTAATTTTAGATAGATGGGTTAAAAAAAAGGTCATCATTCAAAAATATTGCGGCCCGTGTAACATAGCACATATACGAATGTGGCCCGAAGGAAAAAAAAAGGTTGAGTATGGCTGACCTAATTTAACAGACGTATATGTAATTAGTCCCCAGTACATCGACCTTTGGATTTTGTAACTCCTGTACACGCCAAACTTTCTGAGCGACTTCATAACACCAAGTCGGACAAGTCCCTAAGGAAGTTGATACATGTACCTGTAGATTTAATGTAAATCGACGGTTTTTTATATAACACTAGCTGTTGCCCGCGGCTTCGCACGCGTGGAGTCGTGTTTTTAGTATAAAAAATGCATGACTTCCTAAAAAAGACGCGATATGTTGTTTTACTGTTCATGGTATGTTTGTAATAGTATTATAGATTAATGTTAATTAGACTATTCTAATTGATAATCTCATTTTATACCACATTTCTGGTACGGCTCTCATCTGCTAATATCACCAGATTGCACGCAGTACTTATTTTAATTTATTTATTTTTATTCATTTTTATTTATGTACTGTGCAATATTTTGTCGCCAAAATACTATATTGAGTAGTACTTTTTGAAAATATGCTTCCCTGACGTCAGAGTAGTGAGATTTTGCAAAAAACTACCGTCACACATTTATGAATAACCCTGTAATTAAAAATATTTTCAATTATACGTATGTACTAATATATTATTAAGACATGTATTAAAAGTTTGTATGCAACATAAATTCAGTCTAGTTCGTAAGTTAGAAAATAAAAATTCAAAAAACTGAGCAATTTTCAACTTTAACGTAAATCGTAAAAATACGATATTTATCGTACGTCTGGCAACACTGCTCTCATCACATATGATTCCAGCCAAATCGTAAGAGAGTACTCGCATAGTTACAGAATACGGCCCAGGAAGTTTGGCGTGTACAGGAATCCAAAAGTCGATGTACTGGGGACTGTATGTCATTGCCTTAAATATAATCACTGTTTTAGAAAAGTGTATATTTTCACAAATTTATCAAAAAATAGAAAAGTAACTAAAAATAATTCCTTATTAAAAAAAATACAAAAATTAATTGTGTGCTTCGCAATAGGACAGGCAACTGCTACAGCAAGGCTTAAGACCCAAAATCACATGATTAATCATGCCTGTAAATCAAATATATTATAAATAAAAACAAACAAACCTTGTTATAGTATATGCCATAAAACATAGGGAAGGACTGTGACAGGCTCCTGGTTCACCTTTAGTGAATCAGCGAGTCTGTGTGGCGCTATGAAGGTGATTCCCAAATAGGAGTTGCTCAGGCCAGTTTTGATATCGCAGTTTGCTCTGCGACCCTGTGGTACACCAGAGTGTACTCAAGGTGAACTCAGTGGAGGTAAAAATAATTCCAGGCGGTCACTGCTAGGTAATCACTATACTAGAATTATTCAAAAAAAATAAAACACTTATCTCCTTTACACCTCGTACCCTACGGTACCCTTAACAAATCCAACGGGTTAACCAACTACTTATTTACGGTCACGGCACTATACGGCGTCGTCACTATAATTTTTAGAAAGATCAGTACTTCTCGGGTGTCGGGAGTCAAGAGGCGGCATTTTTAGCTTTCTATCAATTTATGCTTTTTCGGTAAAGAAAGATGGAAGACTAGTACGACAAAGTGGGGATACCACTACTACAGCCGACTGTTTACAATTCAGAAATACAAAAAATGTCCTTCTTGTACCTTGACAATTAAAAGTAGATAATTCATACGAAATCGACTCTAAAAATGCCCATTCGGATTTCGGCAAATAAAAGGATATTTTAACCTACGAGGGTACTCGCAATTGTTGAAAATCGGTCATTTTTGGGAAACTTCTACATGTTCTCAGGCGGGAATTAATTGAAATATACATTTTTAAGATGAATTAAAAATAAAATTTAGTGACTTCGTCACATCACCCTCTCTCGGTCAAAGAAAATAAAGGCGAAACTTCGTTTTGGCTTTATTTTCTAACACTCGTAGGTTCAAATTAATCGGCATGTGAAAGTAAGGGGCGGGCGGGCCGGACGGGGCGGCGTGAGGGTTTGCAATCACAACTTCGAGAAAGCACTCCTCGTAGTCCACATCTAGAACAGAAAAGTATACCTCGGTTATTGCAGGCTTGACGACGGTGTCCCTCAATACCACAATTCCAGCAGGTTCCTGGGTGTACTTCTACAAAGGTAGAATTGTGTTTTCGGATACGGTTGGGAGCGGAATGAGACCTTCTGGAGAGGTCAAACGGAGAGAATGCGGGTGACTGAAAATATAAATTTTCAGTGGGCGGGCGGGTGCGTTCTACAAACGAAAATACTCGATTAGTTCGAGTCTGCTTGACTGGCTTGGGGTGGTTTGAACGGATAACAGGTTGGGACTGATTAGTCTGCCCCTGTACGGCGCATGAAGCTGTTACTTCGAAGTCCAGACATCGTTCCAGATGCCTAGCCTGATTAACGGTTGATGTTCTCTCGGACACGGGGTTTACGGCTCGAGGCAGAGAGTTTTTGGTCACAGTTGTTGGTATTTTTCCTCCTTTATCACAGCTTTCGCCGAGTTCAGGAGACAATGTTTCAATCCGGTCCAGCACAGCTGTTGAACAACTCGACGTACGGCCCTTCAGAACCGATGGTGTCTTTGGAGTTACTATACTGGTCGGACGGCTGGTATTGGTCACAACTTGAAACCTGGATCTCTCATCCTGTGGGTTGGAGGGTGGGAGGCCGGTTTTCCCAGATCTCCAAGATCTATCATCCTGTGGTTTGGAGGGTGGGGGGCGGTTTCTACCCGATCTCCAAGATGTCTCGCTTTGTTGTGTAGAGAGCGGAGGGCGGTTTCTCTCCGATCTCCAGGACCTATCGTTTTGTGGTTCGGGGGGCGGTTTCTCCCCGATATGGTTTGAATCGACGGCATGTACCAAAGCACTTACTGCAATTTTCTTCGGAGTTTTAGATAACGGGTGAGCTGACGGAGGCTCTAACGGTTGCTCTATGATCCCAATCGGGTAGCAAGGTATCGGACGGGGTGTTGGAGGCATCAACATGTCACCTACAAAAATTTTTCCACTACCTAACTCTAATAGGACATCAAGTTGATTAGGATATCCATCCCAAGCACTAAGTCAGTACTTAAATTGGGAAAGTGCCTGATATCCTCAACAGTAGTTCGGCTGCCAAATTTCATTGGTACAGAGTAGGAATCCTGGACTCGGATGGTACTACCATTAGCTAACCTTGCAGAAGCGGGGTCTGCCTTTTTGGGTTGCTTCTTACTAGTAAGATACTCAGCTAGGCGATCTCCTAGGTAGGACCTGGATGCTCCAGTGTCCACAAGGGCTGAGAATGTATCTTCCAGAATTTTTATCTCTAGGTGTGGTCGTGCGTCCTCTTCTACATACAGGACAATATCTCCGGAGGCGTTTCCCTGTGGGAAGACGGTTTGTTGAGAACCAACGTTGTTAGCCTCAAATCGCTCTTGATACCGGGGACCACGGTAGCCAGTACTGGCACTGGGATGGTATGCAGACTCTTGAGCCTGGTAACGGGGTGCAAATTGCCTGGTTCTGGAGTTACTTGGCACGGTCTCTAACTCTTTTCTCAAAAGTTCACACTCTTTTGCGGCTTTCCAAAAGGTAGACAAATCACTGAAATCTGTCTTGCGGATCTGTTGCCTGTATTCGGGCAGAAGATTACGGTACAATCTCTCTAATTGCTGTTCACTGGTAAACGACCCATGTCTCCTCATGAGGGTCTGCAAGTCGGTAATGTAGGAAGTGACGGGTTCGTTCCTACGATGCAATCGACGGCTAATTTCGGCTTCCAGGTCCAACTGATAGGATATTGAAAAAAAGAATATACGGAAATCGGCCTCGATGGCCTCCCAAGTTGGCCAATTATCTCGGTTATTACGGAACCACAAGGCGGGTTCTTCGGTTAGTAGTTCGGGGATGTACGGCAGTAGTCGGTCCTTGGAAATTCCCTTGGAAATGCAAATTTCGTCAAGGCGTTCCAAAAATGCGGCTGGATCATTACGGTTTCCAAACGAGAGGTTCCACTCGTGCGTTTGGATAGGTACGGGCCTAACGGAGGGCAGTGGGGGTGTCATGGCGGGGTAGAACGGTTTTCTCACAGATGTGAAAAGAGAGAAAAAAAAAATTCTGAGAAAAGAAGATGAACAGAAAATATATTCGGAGAAATAGGAAAGAGAAAAAAAATTCTAACCTTATTCCGGGGGTGGAAAACCTTTAGCAGTACAGTCCCTGCTCGGGCGCCATTTGTGACAGGCTCCTGGTTCACCTTTAGTGAATCAGCGAGTCTGTGTGGCGCTATGAAGGTGATTCCCAAATAGGAGTTGCTCAGGCGCCAGTTTTGATATCGCAGTTTGCTCTGCGACCCTGTGGTACACCAGAGTGTACTCAAGGTGAACTCAGTGGAGGTAAAAATAATTCCAGGCGGTCACTGCTAGGTAATCACTATACTAGAATTATTCAAAAAAAATAAAACACTTATCTCCTTTACACCTCGTACCCTACGGTACCCTTAACAAATCCAACGGGTTAACCAACTACTTATTTACGGTCACGGCACTATACGGCGTCGTCACTATAATTTTTAGAAAGATCAGTACTTCTCGGGTGTCGGGAGTCAAGAGGCGGCATTTTTAGCTTTCCATCAATTTATGCTTTTTCGGTAAAGAAAGATGGAAGACTAGTACGACAAAGTGGGGATACCACTACTACAGCCGACTGTTTACAATTCAGAAATACAAAAAATGTCCTTCTTGTACCTTGACAATTAAAAGTAGATAATTCATACGAAATCGACTCTAAAAATGCCCATTCGGATTTCGGCAAATAAAAGGATATTTTAACCTACGAGGGTACTCGCAATTGTTGAAAATCGGTCATTTTTGGGAAACAAAAATACGGGGGAACTTCTACATGTTCTCAGGCGGGAATTAATTGAAATATACATTTTTAAGATGAATTAAAAATAAAATTTAGTGACTTCGTCACAGGACATAAATCAGTGTGAATTCTTTTCACCAATAGCAGTAATTTTTAAGATTTTTTTTTCTCTTGGCAGACTACACAATATTTTCGGCATAGCCAATATCAATATCAACGCATTCCCTATAAATAGCTAATCCAGCAATTTCAAAATAAAATGCACCGTTATAATAATAAATAAATGGCTACCACATGTTGCGCAACAGGATAGATTTTCTTGGTTTTCGAGATAACACCTTGAAGTCGTATGAAATAATGTCTGTGAATTTGCCTCACTAAGGCGAGTCTTTTTGACAAAAATTTCATTGCATATACAGTACGACAAGATTGAAATGGTAAGTCAGAATTAGATGTGCACTGGCAAATCTAAAAATGGAAGAGTTATCTTAATTAATAACTGAACTTCGATGCTATTGTTTCAGTGATCTATTTGTGTTCACTTGTGCAGTGTTGACAAATTTATCTATTTTAAATTTTTGCCAGTGTACATCTAATTCTAACTCACCATTTCAATCTTGTCATACTGTATATTTATCAAAGGCATCAATAAATATTTGTTTAAATCCGGATATAAACGACTTAGCCACTTAGGGTCGATTCCACCGTTGTGTTAAACGGAGATTAAAATGACATTGTTAATATAAAAATGTCCTTTTAACACAACGGTGGAATCGGTCCTTAAGGGGTTAAAGGGGGTAAAGCTAACTAGAGATTGAATAATGAAATATATTTTGTTCCTACGTTAACTATATAGTATTATTTTACATTACTTATACAGGTTTATAAAGAGAGTAACTAAAGCATCTGTTGGAAAATACTTCTCATTTTTGAACAGCAACTTTTAATACTTCTACCATTGTATAAATATATCTTATACAATGCTTCTACGGTTGCCAACAACGTCATTTTAGCCTTTAGTCTCCGGGTTTGGCGATCATTCTCTGGGCTTTGGGTTTAGGTTAAAATTCTCCGGAAGGTCATTAGGACCAGCAAGTGGATGATTTTAAATGCGACGAACTAAAAAAAAAGGTCTTGTGTATTCCTCAACAATTTTTTTTTCTCCGGATTAGCATAACTGTAATGTTGGCAACCCTAAATACTTCAAATAAATTTATCGTTCTCTCATTATATTAATTTATAAAGAAGCCATAGATATCTAAATATTTGTGAAAAGCTTTCTTAAGCAGCTTTATTTTTGATTCCATTTTCCTAAAAAAAAATCTTTTTTTTTTCAACACTCTGACTTTTTTGAGCAGCCTTACTTTTAATATTCAATTTCCTAAACAAATCATTTACCTATTGCCTGAATTATGAGTCCAAATTGCTCAGGACTCACAACTCTTAGTAAATTTCATTGTTTATCTGTTTTCAAGGTAATAAATAAAAATAATTTTATTTGCATATTTCCTGGTATATGAATGATATTCACCTTCTTTGGATATGTACCATGGTTATTTTAAATTTTGTAGCAGTGGAATAAATGGTTAATTTTTTTGACTCAAAAGTCAAAGATGACTTAGATCTACTACATGATCTTGTAAAAGATCAATGGAAACAAGAAACTTTTGATTGCCAAGCTAACAGTATGTCCAAAGAAGATATCAGAGCCCAAGAAATTCTCGACAGGACTTTAAGGAGAATAGGGGATAAGTTGGATTACTATGGAAAAACGACAATGTAATTTTACCCGAGAGTAAGGACATGGCTATGAAAAGACTGCTTTGTACCGAAAAAAAAAATGGACAAAGATAAGAATTTTGGATTAAACTATTGTGAAAAAATAAAAGACATGGAAAATAAGGGCTATATTTCGAAACTGACTTCAGATGTACTGGAATCTAACCAAAGACTGTGGTACCTTTCCCACTTTGGGGTTACAACAAACCAAAAAACTACGGATTGTGTTTAACGCTTCTTCATCGTTTAAACGCTTAAATGACTGTCTTCTTACAGGTCCCGATTTATATAATTAATTACAAACGATTTTATTAAATTTTAGATTAAAGACTTACGCTTTTACTGCCGACATAAAAGAAATGTTTCTGCACTAAAGATCGAGCTGTACAACGAATACTTTTTAGGGGCATGGAACGAAACCGAGAGCCTGATATTTATGATATCAATGTTGTATTCTTTGGTTCTAGCTGTGGACCATGTTTAGCGCAGTCTACAAAAACAGAAATGCTCTGGTTTTTCAAGAACAGTATCCAAAGCCTCTAACGCTATCATAAATTATCATTACATGGACGATTATTTAGGATCCGCGGATTCAAAAGAGACAGCAAGGAAATTAATAAGTGAAGTAATATCCGTACATAAGCGGAGAGGATTTAATATATGTAACAGGGTAACAAACAAAAAAAGTCATTTAGATAAGTCTATACTAGCAGAAAGTCAAAAATCTTTAGACCTTTCAACGGAAAGAATCTTAGGTGTTTTCTGGGACCCTGACAAAGATACATTTTGTTTTAAAACGAAATTTTATAAAATTGAAAAAAGTATACTTGACAAAACTAAACGACCGTCAAAACGTAGTAATGTCAGTATTTGACCCTCTTGGATTTATATCTAACTTTATGATACAAGGTAAAATATTTCTTCAGGATATTTGGAGGTCAAAAATTGAATGGGATGACGAAATTCCGGATAATTTATTGGAAAAATTGAATAATTGGGTAGATATTTTAAAAAATATTTCTAAATTCGAAATACAAAGACAATACTTGACAGAGGTAATTGCCAAATACACCTTCATGTTTTTTGTGATGTTTCTGAAAATGCTAGTGCGACAGTAGCCTATCTTAGATGGCAAGATAAAACAGAAATAAAGGTCTATTTTCTAACTTCCAAAACTAAAGTGGTTCCTTTACGACCACAGTCAGTGCCAAGACAGGAACTTCAAGCTGCCTTGATGGGGGCTCGATTGGGACATTTTATAAAAAATAATTTAGATTTGAAATTAAATTCAATATTTTTTTGGACAGATTCAATGACCGTACTTCAAAGCACGACGCTTTAAGATGTTTGTAGCTCACCGAGTAGGTAAAATCCAGGAGCTATCAAACACTTCGAAATAGAGGTACATTGAATTCAAATCAAACGTCGCTCATGAAGCTACGAAATATTTTAAAACTATTGACTTTTCCTCAAAAAGTAGGTGGCTTAATGGTCCATTATTTTTGTTAAAAAATTCAGAAAACTGGCCTTTGGAAAACGATGGCAAGGTAAATGTTGAAGAAACCGAAGAATGGAAAGAATTTACGTTTCTGTTGCAAATTAGAGATAAGTTAATTCTCCCTGATCCAAAAAGATTTTCAAAATGGTTAACACTTTTAAGGTCTACTGCATGGTTACTAAGATATTTTTGGAATTGCAAAAACAAGAAGCATAGAAGAGATCATGAAGAGATTAAGAATGCTGAAACATTATTGCTAAGAAATGTGCAAGAGGACTGTTTTTCAGAAGAAATTTGTTTTCTTTCACAAGAAAAAGAGTTGTCTATTAGCTCTAGGTTATATACTTTAAATTGTACATATGATAAATCTGAATGTCTATTTCGACTAGGTGGAAGATTAGAAAAATCTACACAATTAGACAGCAACATTAAACATCCAATTGTTTTAAATCCTAAACATGACATAACTACTTTGCTAATTCATCATCATCATGAAGAGGTGAACCACCATGGACAAGAGACTGTTGTTAATAATTTAAGGCAAAAATATTGGATTCTTCAAATGAGACAAGCAGTCAGAAGCTGTTGGGCCAAATGTCAGAAATGTAAGAACAGAACAGCTTTACCTAAACCACCTTTAATGGGACAGTTGCCACCTTGTCGTCTTGAACCAACAATTCGACCCTTTATAAATACTGAAGTAGATTACTTTGGTTCATTAGAAGTTGTAGTTAGAAGGAGCAGAGAAAAACGTTACGGAGTTATCTTCACCTGCATGGTAACTCGAGCGATTTACTTAGAAATTGCTCATGATTTAAGTACTGACGTATTCATGCATGTATTCCGACAATTTGGAGCAAGACGCGGATTTCCTGAAACAGTGTTCAGCGACAATGGTTCAAATTTTAAGAGTGCAGAACGATAGCTATCGGAAAATGTAAAACTGAATCAATCCGAGATCAATAAGTTTTGTTGCGTCAAAGAAATTAAATGGATTTGGAACCCAGCAAATGCCCCAAACATGCGAGGAGCATGGGAGAGACTTATTCAGAGCGTCAAGAAAATTATTAAAGAAATTTTAAAAACCAAGACACCTCAAGAACAAGTTTTGAGAACAGCTCTTGCGGAAATTGAAAATATTTTAAACTCAAGAACACTTACACACGTATCACTTGACCCTGACAACCCCGAACCATTAACCCCAAATCATTTTCTAATTGGTCCCGCTTACATAGCAATGCCTTGTATTGATGTTAGTGAGGAGAATATAAGTTTGCTGCATAGATGGAAATGTTCACAAAACATTGCTGACTTATTTTGGAAAAGATGGCTGCGAGAATATCTTCTTTCCATGGTTAAACGAAATAAATGATTTTCAGATAAAAAATGTATTCAGCTGGGAGATATAGTCCTAATTGTAGATTCCAATAATCCTAGGAACCTTTGGCCAAAAGGGAAAGTTGTGAAACTTTATCCAGCCAAGGACGGAAAAGTAAGAGTAGTCGATGTTCTTACTGCTAATGGGAACCAATTACGACGTCCTGTGAACAAATTATGCATTCTGGATTTGAGAAGAAAAGAAAGGGAAAACGACCAGGCAGAAGGCCAGAAGGCATTAGACAGAGACAAATGAAGTAGTAATTGTTCGCAGAATCAATTACCAGGGGGGAGAAAAATTCAGATTTGACATCACTATTATTTTTGGTTCTTCGACCCGGGATTTATACATTTTATTCTAGGTCTAGACCACAAGAACATACTATGTCTAGTCGCCTCATCCCAAATTCGAGGCTCGAATTAAGACGAGATCACGCGTCATGAATTCTGAAAGACATGAATATTTAATAATATTTCTTACCATAATGCATGTTCGGGGTACTTCATCATTAGTGTGATAAATTACCCTTGCATATTTACATATAAGTCTTCTTACCTGGTTTCCGTAGACCCACGGTTCCTGGATCATTACGACAGTACGATCCCTAATTGATCTTTTGTAAATATAAAAATAATATTTTATTTCTCATGGATGAGGGTGTCGTCCCCACTGATGATGGTGTGTTCCATGTCTCCCTCTTCGAGAATTATCCCGAACCGATAATGAATAGCATAACCATTATCTTTGAAGCACTTTTACAAACTGTAACATTTTATTTTTTAGGCAATTGTAGTAAATGGAAGCTCAGTAGTTTTAGATATTATTCTTTTGGTAATGAGTTTTCCTGGAGGTGATGATAGTAAGTTCATTATAAATTATTATTTTTTTTTTATCTAAAAATGTATATATTTTTTTTGTTTTAGGGGCTAGAGAAAAATTTTCAGCTGCTGTATGTATTTTACATTTAATAGTTCGTCCATTTAGTACGATTTTATTAATAAAAAATCTTGAAGAACGCAGTGGAGTTACAGGTAAATAATTTTGTTTAATTAAAAAAAAAATGAGATGTATAGCTAGTTAAATTTCAAAAACATTCTATTGAATTGTCAGCTTTAGTAATAGGGTAGGCACTACCAAATCTTCTATTATAAATTTCTTGTGCTGACTTGTAGGACGTGCGATTGAAAATAAACCATCCACCATCAGAGATAGAAATATAGGAAATTAAATTTAACCTCACTTAGTGTTGGCAGATACAAGCTGCACAACCTTTAATCGGCATCTAGGCGAGGCTAAACCTCAATTTCTCAAATTATGCATCTCAACCGAGCGACTGGCCCCACAAGCGGGGACTTTTTGTGCTTGCACTTTCGTGTGTCTCCCTTATATTGCGTGTGTTCTAGATAGATAGATACTTTATTGAAGTAGGATAAACCTAATATAAAAAAAAAATCGGTAAAGTATTTTACCCAGAACTTCCCTCGATATAGAAATTGTAATAGCAGGGAACTCCTAGGCCCTTAAATTTTAATAATTTGAAATTAAAACTACCAAACCAAAAACCCTTTTTCATATTTCTCTCTCCATCGATCTTCCTCCTGATCTCACCCGAATTCTCACTTCGCACCCACTCGGTATTCTTCGTCACGATCACCGTTATTGAACAATGATTGGCTGCTTTTAAAATGGTCCAGTTACACAAACTAAAAGGACGATTTTTATTATTTCCATTCAAGTGGGACCTATAACATGCCGAGATGATGAGAAAGAAATATGGACCTTTGGATAATAAACATTTAAATATATCAAGAAATTAATAGGAGGTTTGTTATTGATAAGATAATCGGAACTTATCCATTTTTTTCTAATGATTTGTTTTAGGAATAAAATAAGACTTCAACAAAGCTTACTATTTATTGCTTGTAATCTGTATCTGTAAGATGTGCCCTTACATTAGTTACGCCTCAATAGCCCCATTGTGCATCCTCTAGATGCTACCACCTTTCAGATCGTCAAAAGGCCTGCAGATCTGCTTGAGATAAAATTACATAATACATTTTGCTGTATTGTTTTTTTTTTAATTTCAAGGCAATCCACCAACAAAATGCAACCATTTCCAAATGATAAAATTATACACCTCACTTGACGTCCCGGCACTTCCGACTCGAAGGTTAAGTTGTTAAAAGCCTGATCTACACCAGACTTACAAGTTGTATTATTTTTGTAGTAACCGTACAACAACTTTGACAAAAGTAGCTATTCTAGTATTCGCGGTTGCTATAAAGTTGTATGTGTGGTGTAAATCAGGCTTTTAACAACTTAACCTTCAAGTCGGGAGGGACGGGATCAATGAGGTTTATATCTCCCGGTCATGGACGTTAAGTGAAATATTATTTATTATTTGGGACTTTTTATATTTTGTTGGTGGACTGATTTAAAATTCAAAAAAATACGTATGGCACTCGGGACTTCCGCGGTAAAACTATTGCATAGCCTTTTTTATCAACTTATGCAATTATAATTATTTATTTATTTTATTTATGCAGTATTTTTTTCTTTGATATTAATTACACTTTTTGAGCGTGGTGACCGATAAGAAAACAATTTTTTTTATTTTATTGAATAAATGAGAAGTTAATATTGTTTAAAATATTTTTATTATCTTACAATACATGTAGGTTATTCAGGAATTTTTATCATTGAAACTACAGGTTTATGCTAACTGAAATAAGAAACATAAGTTTGAGACTTGATATCCTCTAAATATCTGGAAAATACCGCGTCAATGGTGGTCCCATATTTTGTTGTGGATTCTTGTGGACCATTATTCATTTTCAAATTCAATTTTTCCGAAATTGTGTCTAAAAGAGATAGAATCGGTTACGAGCAGTTAGCAGCTAGTCTACACGCATACGTCTAGTCGCACGCACACAAACACCAAGCCGAAGTCTGCCGAACTGAAACGACGTTAGACGATGCACTACTTTCAACGCCGCACCGCTGAGTGGGGGGGGGGGGGGGGGTGTTAGGTTTATTTTCGTTACAGAATTTCTTTTTTGATTTTTCGGTTTTCGATTTTTCTGTTTTTTGATTTTTCGATTTTCTTTTATTGAATAAATGAGAAGTTAATATTGTTTAACGCCGCACCGCTGTGCCGGTCGGAGTGGGGGTGTTAGGTTTATTTTCGTTACGGTGTTACGGAATTTTTTGATTCGGTCGCCGCGCTCAAAGCCCGCGATAAAAGCAATGCAATAGCTTAAAAAAGTCATAAATATGTCGTAGTTGTAAACTTTCATCAAGACAGGAACATTTAATGTGCAATTTTATCGCAAGCAGACATGCAGGCCTTTTGATGATCTAAGAGGTGGTTCCTAGACAGCTCTCAGTGACGTTATATATCAATCTGCAGACGTTTTGGAGAGCTGAGAGGCAGGTCTTAAATTCCCCTGATGGATGCACAATAGACCTATTGAGGCCTAAGTGACCTGAAGGGTCACCCCTCCTTACATATACAGTCGAAAGAAATAGTATACCCTTTGCTGAAATCTTACTTCATTCCTAAATCAAACTATTAGAGAAAATAATATATTTATTTAGCTCTGGTTTCTATTATTCTATCAGTAAATAAACCTTCCATTAATTTCTTGGCCTATTAAAATATTTATTATCCAGGGTAGTAGAGGGGAAATGACAGAGCAAAATGTGCAAACCCTATGACAGAGCAAAATGTGCAAACCTTATGACAGAGCAAAATGTGCAAACCCCATGACAGAGCAAAATGTGCAAACCATCTGGTGAACACCTGCATCCTGTTGTAATATATGCATGTAATTTAATATATCTGGGAATGATAACGACTTCATTTTCTCAGGCGAACACATGTTGACCATCTGGCATGTAATTTAATATCTCTGGGAATGATAACGACTTCATTTTCTCAGGCGAACACATGTTGACCATCTGGCATGTAATTTAATATATCTGGGAATGATAACGAATTTCTCACGGAATATTTTTAACACACATGCATATAATACGACACTGCAATTTTTTAACATCTGGCAAACATATGACATATACATTATAATGATAAGTCACGTGACCTCTTTCTATTTAAGTAACTCCGCATTCATTGCGTTTTCTAGTTTCGTAATATACGGCGAGTTAACAATATGCAGTGTAAGAAGTGTGGTAAATTATTTTCCAACGCATATACTTTGAAGCGACACCAGCTCGCTTTTTGTGTGGAAAAAAAGACCAAGACCAATAGGCATTGAAGTACTGGATGGTGATGTTACTAAACTAACTCATGCTTTCAAGAATCGAATTGCATCATACAGATTTTACAGCAGTGATGAAAATAAAATAAGTTACAATGACTTTTTTAATGGAGTCAAACCAAAGGTTATAAATAAAATCAGTGAATATTTGCAACAACACACAAGTTTAAAAATAAATATGGAAGTATTTGGGATATATGTTAAACCTGATAAGGAAATGAGTGATATCGAATCCATGAATTCTCCAAACAAAATTGTTACCACATCGTCTAATCTAGAAGAAGTATATGGTGAATTTAAATCCGAACTTATGACACAAGCTTCTGAATTCCAAGAAAAAGATTCTAATTGGAGTTTACAGGAGATAATGTTTTTAGATGTGAACATAAACCGTTTCAATAGTGTTGCAGCTTCTTCATATATCAAGCTACCTGTGACAATAATGAAAAGAAATGCTGTCTTGAATATTGAAAACAAAGATAACGCTTGTTTCGCTTGGTCCATCAATGCAGCAATTTTTCCTGCCGAGGGGAATCCTAAGTATCCATCATCATACCCACATTATGATACAATGTTAGACTTTACAGGTATCGACTTCCCCGTAAAATTAAGACATTAAAAAATTCGAGTTTATGAATAATATATCAGTGAATGTGTTTGGACTTGAATCATTTTTCCGAGACGCTAAAAACAATTATGAAGTTGTTGGTCCATTACATTTCACTTCCAACCGACAACCTGTTGCTAGTATCAGATAGTAATGGAAACAATCATTATAACCTTATTACAGACTTGCCACGACTTGTTAGAAGTCAGAAAACAAAACATGATGGAAAAATTTATATTTGTGATGGCTGCTTACAATCTTTTGTAAATATGGAGAAGTTAAAAGCACATGAAGAACACGATTGTACACATATACAGTATGGTTCAAATGAAAGGAATAAATTCATTATAATGGAAGTAGGTGGTTTTTCGAAAAAATGCTCGGACAGGTCAATTTTGTTTACTAAAAGCGCAATTTTTTAAATAGAATTTAATTTTCCCCCACTTCCCATTTTTGGGCAGTGACGTCATTGATAATTTTTTTAAATAGTAACCCCAATTTTTTTTTCTTGATTTTGATAGATTTTGCAATTTCCTACTCGGAAACATAATATTTGAAATATCTTACATAACAATTTTTTTTGAATAAAAGACATTTAAAGATCAGACACATAAATTTTATTTTATTTTGAGAACACAATAAATGAATAAAAGATAATTATTTGTAATTAAGTGCTTAATCTAACAAAATAATTAATAATAATAATAATAATAAAAAAGAATTTGTGAAATTGTCATTAAATTCTTTTTATTATTATTATTATTATTATTATTTTAGATGAGCACTTAATTACAAATAATCTTTTATTTATTGTGTTTCAAAATAAAATAAAATTTATGTATCTGATCTTTAAATGACTTTTATTCAAAAAAAATTGTTATGTCAGATATTTCAAATATTATGTTTCCGAGTAGGAAATTGCAAGATCTATCAAAATCAAGAAAAAAAATTGGGGTTACTATTTAAAAAAATTGTCACTGACGTCACTGCCCAAAAATGGGAAGTGGGGGAAAATTAAATTCTATTTAAAAAATTGCGCTTTTAGTAAACAAAATTGACCTAGCCGAGCATTTTTTCGAAAAACCACCTACTTCCATTATAATGAATTTATTCCTTTCATTTGAACCATACTGTATACACAACTACCAACAAATGAAATGAAAAAAAATAAGTGCGGACAAATCACCCCGGATAATATTTTAGTGCCGTTTGTTATTTATGCAGACTTTGAATCGTTGTTAAAACCAATAGACAATTGTGAACCTATTAATGGCAAATCATTCAGTGTCAAAGTAGGTGAGCACGAGCCATATTCTTTTGCATTTTACCTGAAATGTAGTTACGATGACAGTTTATCTAAGCTTGAGATGTATAAAGGACCAAATGCGGGCAAAGTGTTTGTGCAAAAACTAGATGAGACTGTACATAACCTATACAACAACCATTTAAAGCATGTAAATGTCATGCAACCACTTACCCCCAAAGAACAGGAAGCATATGATAATGCGACCAACTGTTACATATGTGAAAAAACATTTTGATGTATTCAACAAAAAAGTCCGGGACCATTGCCGTCTACTGGGAAAATATAGGAACGCCGTCCATAACTCCTGCAATTTGAATTATAAGGTGCCAAATTTTATACCGGTGTTTTTCCAAAATCTCACAAACTATGACAGCCATTTGTTTATTAAAGAATTGACTACCAAAGGTGAATCTGTCTCCGCAATAGCTCAAACAAAGGAGAAATATATTTCGTTTTCCAAATCTATTTTGGTTGAAAAATCTGATGATCCCAAAGTTCGTGATTCATTTATAAAACTGAGATTTGTAGACTCTTAGATTTTTGGAAAGACCTCTTGATAAACTCAGTGAAACTTTGGATTCTTTAGATGAAGTTAGAAAATATTTCTCCAACGAAAAAGAATTCAATTTAATGAGACGTAAGGGCGTGTTTCCTTATTCATACATTGATTCTTTTCAAAAATTGGATGATGAGGAACTACCATCTAGAGCTAAATTTTTTGATAACTTAAAAGGAGAGCCAATCACCGATGAAGACTATAATAGGTCCAAAGAAGTATGGAATACTTTTAAATGTAAAACACGATTACGCAATACTATATTTAAAGACTGACGTGCTTCTGTTAGCAGATGTGTTTGAAAACTTTAGAAAAGTGTGTTTGAAAAAATATAAACTTGATCCTGCTCATTACTTGACCGCACCCTCCCTAAGTTGGGATGCAATGCTGAAATATACACAAATAGAACTCGAATTACTGACAGATATTGACATGCTACACTTTTTCAAAAAAGGGATCAGAGGAGGAGTAGCACAGTGCAGTAAGAGGCAAGCGATGGCTAATAATAAATTTCTACCAAATTATAATCCCTCAAAACCCGAAAGTTATATCATGTATCTTGATGCTACCAATTTATATGGCGCAGCAATGAGCGAGTCCCTTCCATTTGGCGGATTTAAATGGATACCAGTGGAAAATTTCGATTGTAATTCAGTTAAAGACGATGCCTCCAAAGGATATGTTTTAGAAGTGGATTTAGAATATCCAATTAATTTGCACGATTCCCACAACGACCTACCTTTCTGCCCTGAAAGTATAATACCACCAAATGGTAAACACCCAAAGTTGATTCCAAACTTATTTCATAAAGAAAAATATATTATTCACTACCGAAACTTGAAACAATGTCTCAAATATGGATTAAAATTAATCAAAATTCATAGAACTTTAGAATCGTCGTGGCTAAAAAAATATATCGAATTGAATACCACCCTCCGAAACCAAGCAAATAATGACTTCGAAAAAGATCTTTTTAAGCTGCTGGTCAATGCAATCTTCGGAAAGACCATGGAAAATGTTGAGAAGAGGAAATCTATTCATCTTTCTACCCATTGGGCAAATTCATAGGGATCCGTAGGTGCGAGGACACTAATAGCAAAACCAGAATTCAAGACATGTTCCGTATTCAATGAAAACTTGGTTGCAGTACATTTAGGTAATGTAAAAGTATATTATGACAAGCCCATGTATATAGGATTTTCTGTATTGGATATTTCAAAAACCATAATATACGAATTTTTATATGGCTACATTGAACCTAAATATGGCAATGCTGCAAAATTGTGTTATACGGACACCGATTCCCTAATTTTAGAAGTATTTACTAGTAACTTTTATGACGATATGAAACAAAACATCACTCATTTTGATACTTCCAATTTTTCCAAAAATAATGAATATGGGATGCCTATAACAAATTCTATCGTTGGAAAAATGAAAGACGAGTTTGCTGGTACTATAGTTGATGCATTTTATGGCACAGGAGCTAAGGCATATTGTGTAAAACTAGGCAAGCCCTTGAAGAAGGAAACAGAAATAAAGAAAGCTAAAGGTGTCTCGAAAAATATAATCAAAAATCAACTTCACGTAAATGATTACATCCGGATTATACAAAATGGTGATACAATATTTAGGAAAATGTATGTTTTTGTATCATCACTACATACAATCTACACAGAACTAAGAAACAAGGTAGCCCTCTCAGCTAAAGATGATAAGAGATATGTCATACCACATGATGTAAACACTCTGGCATGGGGGCATCTACTTACCACCCCAAAAGCAATGACTGGAACCCTGGATGATTTAATACAGGCGATGGAAGAAGTGAGCGATTTAGATAATTTAATTTTGTAAATGATTTTGATTTAGAATTATTTTCCCAATAAAATTTTTATACATACCATTATCTTTTATTTTTAATAAAACAAAAATATTTAAAAACATTTATTGAAGAAATCTAATATGTAACATAGTTTTGAATAATTCTTATAATTCGGCAGCAGATAATGTTGAACAAACAGCTATATAGTAAATTGTAATGTATAATGCATTTATATTGCTGCTTTCAGATTTGTTTGGGGTCTTTGTTGTAAAGAGATAACCATTCAGAGTCTTTAGTTGATCCATTTCCTTTTACAATACGTACTTTATACATTGTACTGGTATCTGTGATTTTAGAGTTGCAGCATTATTTGGTGTATAGGTCTCCATTTTCACCCACTTAGAAGGCCAACTCTCATCTCTTGTCCCATTACTATCAAAACATACATACACTTTTCTGGTATTAAAAGGGTGTTGAATTAAGAGGTAACTGTGTCACTCCCATGATGTAAATGACTTTATTCGTTAGTGTGAAGGGCTTATATATTATTTAACACAGCGTAATAAATGATGCTAACTATTAATGGTGTAACACTTATTACAAAAAACGTATTTATTCTATTCTTTGCTGGTAGACATGACTTCATCATTCTAGCATAGCTGCAATTTGGACTAAATTTCAAGTGATCGAGAATTGGTACATCATCTGATTTCCATTTGTAAACCTCAATATCACATTTAAAACATCTAACTACATCTTCTTTGCCCATGTAGTGGAATCAAGCTAATGCTAAATCTATTGGAGATACATCACCAGTCCAATTTGCATAAGACTCTAATCTATGATCAAACAATTGCAATAGGTGTGAGTAATCATCGGCGCACATGTTGGTTCTGATAAACAAACCTAATGTTAGGTGTATTTATAAATAAAACATTTTAGAATTTTTAAAATTTATTCCATTATAAAACTTTCTTATAAAAAAAAACATTTGATACAGCACAAATACAATTAATATTATTATGATAAAAACATTTGGACTTCATTGGTTGAAGTGCTGGTTGCTCATCAAACTCAACTGGAGAATATTTTTTTATATAATTTGCTTTCTCCATACCCTTGACGTAAACCATATCAACTCCTTTTGTTAAAGATTGTAAGATATTTCCAAATTGGTGTACAGGAGTAAACTCTTCCTCCCAATTAATATAATGATGATTTTTCATTAACCATAAAGCCTGTCTATGTAAATCTGGAGTGAGCATTCTAAGAGGAAAGAGTGGCTTGAATACATAATGACTTATGCGAAAACCATCATAAGCAGCAAATTCTTTTGCAAGAAATTTATTATTTTCTAGCTTAAATGTACATCCACAACGAGTTTCATATTTTTAGTTTTTCAAGTAGTTTTACAAATTCGTACAATTCAATATCTCTTTTAAGTTTTAGCAGTTTTTTTAAATAAATTTGAAGTTTCTCTTCATACTCGGACATATTAAATGAAATTATTAACTATGAAGGATGTGTTTTATATTAAGTTTGAGACATGCGCATTAATATTGCTTTACGGTTTTTGTTAAAGGATTATATGAAAATTCTTTTTCGTGTAATATGAGACAAAACGCTGATATATCCGTTGACGTGGGCTCATCAGTTTCAAATTCAATTCTTAGAACAATGCTTCCGGATTGAATCACTTTTTTTTGTCTTGAACAATCGATATGTACTAAGGGTGCTTTTTCTTTAAACTCTTGTGGATTAAATATTGGTTGATTTATATTAAAGTGATAATAACTTTCTTGAAATTTGACAAACATATCATATAATGTAGCATATTTATTATTGGTAAAATCTAAATTTAAATCGTGGTATGGATATCTATCCGAATTTAGAAATACTCGGATGTTGTTGAGTTTACAATGATCAAATTTACTCATATCCTGTTTAATTTGACCTTTTTTATTTTTTTGATATCCAATAATTATATGCCTTGGAGTTTCTATTTTTGTACTTGTTTTAACAGCCCAAGTATGTCTAGTGGAATTATTAAGTGAAGCATATTCAATCATTTGCCAAGAACGGAATTTAATTGGTAATTCTTTATTACTCTGAACAATTTTATTTAGTCGAAGTTGTTGACTAATACTAAAAAATCTTCAAAGAAACCTGATAACATTTTTAAGGGAATGCAAACATTAAAGTTTCCATCTTTATCAACTAACATTTTTTCTGTCTCTACTGTTGCAACACCTTTAGAATCTGCCACAAGTTTTTTAATTTCCTTAGGGAACCACCCAGCATTTTGCATTAGTACACTTTCGTTTTCATTAAGACTCAGATAATATAATTTTTCATGGTCGATACAAGACCTACATCTCTTACAGAATCTATTACGCCACTGTTTAGCTCATAACGGAGTTTGCGAAACAAAAATGCTATGGCATTGTTAATAAATTGTAGTTTAGTTGGTACTTTTCCAGCATCAGTAAGCAACTTTCTTTCAATATACAAATAACTTTTTGATGGCAATGTGTAAGCATCTAAATCTTGAATGGGGATTCGAATTTCATCGTTACAATTGAGTTTTCCAGCAATGAAGGGTTGATATGTATGAAATTGATAATCATCTATAGTTGTATCATTAAAAGGTTGCCCGGTTACATGAAGTACTTCCATTATATTAATACTTTAAATCCTAACGAAGTTAAAAAAAAATTTATTAATGGGTGTTATTATTGCAAAGGGTTTTGCAAAACTGATTTGTCTGTTCTGGGGGGACGATCTTTTATAGTTTTTAAGTGGATGAAAAAATGATAGAACCATTTTATACTTTTCTAATGTGAAGGCTAACCGTAATCTCTTCTTCTCGAAAATTTATGAGACCACCGCTCTGGTCAATAATCTTTACTGTAATGTTTGTTGATTGTCTTGACACTGACAGGATAATACAAGATATTTTGAGGAGATTCCACTATTTTATACCCGCTGGGTACTGTCGGAAAAAATTGGTGGATAATATGAACAGGGTTCCCATTTAAATAGGAACCCTCAGCAATACTACAGTCAATACCTATAGAATTTACTTTCAAAATTTTATCTGGATGATTTGATGAATAAGTTTTACCAGGATCAAGCCTTTGGACATCAAAACCGAACACTTGTGCGATTGAATTTGCATTATTAAAAGAAATAATACGATTACTTGAAATAGAAATTTTTGAAGTATTTATGTCCGGTATTATATCTATTTTAGCATTTTTATCTTTATCATTCATATGTTTCTTTAAAACACCTATAAGATCATCTAACTCATAAGCACCAACCGGTTCTTTAAATTCATTTAGCTTATTTTTATCACCCCATACAAATAAATTATTGCTTTCATCAATATTTGGAATTGTGTTAAAACTATTGAAACTGACTAATCCTATTTCATAATCTGTATTTTCATCTAAATATATTGGAGGGTTAAAATCATAACTTAAAATTGGAGAGTTACCACTTAAAGTAAATGAAAAAGACATATTTATACAACAAAGAAATGTCTCAGAATGAAAACTTTTTATAATTATATTAATTATATACAAAACTCAAACAATAATGACTGCACTTGTAAGAATTTCTTTGAACTCTATCATAGTTATAAATTATATTTACATCCCCATTGCTGTTGAAATATTTAATGAGCTCTAATGGTGGGGCTAAGTTTCCATAACTATCAAAGTATACAACATCCTTATTTTGTTTTGTATATGCGGTCCAATGTGTCCCAGGTCCTATATTTGAATCCATATTTATAATACCGCTCTCTTTTTTATGGATTGAACGAGGTAAAGAATCTCTCGTAAACACTCCTCTAAAATGAGGAATCTGCAATATTTTAGCAAATTTTTTTAAATCTAAATCGGTAAGCGCTCGTTGTGGTAGTATTAGTTTTTTGACATGATACCGTATCCTTTATATGGTCTTAAATGTAAACCATTCCCCCTTTTTTACGACTTAAACCCTGGCATTTCTTTTCCATAGCTAAATTATGCCGTTTCTGTTCTTCCAGTTGTATGCGGTTAGCTTTAGCATCGTTTACTGCTTTTGCAATACTAGCACCCATACCCCCGACAGCTCCTAAAGCTGATAAAAGAGGAAGTAGTAAAGGTAAAAATCCACTTATTTTCGGTACTCGAATAATTCTCTTTTTAGTTTTTCTTGCTCGTTTTTTCATCCCATTCCAAGTTTGCGTTTACCTTTCATCGCCGTTGTTACAAACCAAGCCGCTGTTTTTTCTCCTAATTTAGCGTCTTTCGAATTAGCCCTCTCCCAAGCTCTATGTTGTAATATCTTATCGGCTTGGTGTCTAGTATTGAGATCTTTACTTTGTGAATATGCAATATCGTGATCTTTGCAAGCAGCGTCTAATTGGTTTATGCCTTTATCACCTCTCTGTAATCTCTTATCAACTTGAGTCCCAGGACCACAAAAGGAATACCCCGGAATATGTAATTCAATTGGTAGTTTGTTTATCAAAGAATTTACTATTCCTCTTCCTCTTCGAAGTGAACTCTGTCGCTGGCGTTTAACCATTGTGCTATTTATATACTTACTCCCCACTATATATACTCTCAGTCTTCTGTAGGATTCATTAAAATGAAGATTGGAAAACAGCACATGATCTTACCAGTAACAAATCATGATTTAGTTGTAAATGATGAAAAACTTAAACATGGTTTTTTGTTTGGTGGTGACTCTAAAAGATGTTTAATTGTTGGGCCAAGCGGAAGTGGAAAGACAAACTGTATGCTCTCGTTAATTGAACAACCAAATGGATTAAGATTTGAAAATGTTATGTGTATTCTAAAAGTCTTCATCAACCCACATATAGATATTTACGTGCTTTGCTGGAACCTATTCGAGAAATTGGATATGAAGAATATAGTGAACCTGAAGATATAATTAGACCAGAAGAAATTAAAGAAAATTCGTTAATTATATTTGATGGTGTAGCTTCTTGTGATCAAAAGATTATTCAAAATTATTTTTGTTTTGGTCGACATAAACACACAGATTGTTTTTATATTTTTTGTCAGACATATAGTGCAATCCCCAAACAGCTTATTAGAGATAATTCGAATCTTTTAGTAATTTTTCAACAAGATATGACTAATTTAAAACACATTTACGATGTTAATATCGATATGTATTTTAAAGATTTTATTAACCTGTGCACAATTTGTTGGAAAAAAAATATGATTTCCTCACTATTAATAAGGATTAAAAATGTAAATTTTGAAAAAATTTCGACACTTTTATAAGTATATAAAGAAATTTATTAATCAAACAATTTAGTCAAAATGGATCCTCGGCTGACTAAACAACTAATAAAAGCTAGGCAAGATTTGAAAAAGAAATACAAAAGTTTAAAAAGTGATATAACAAAATCACAAACTCATTTGGAAAAAACATCAACCAATAACAGACCCCCTTAAACAACTGGGGAAACAAGAAATAATTAAACAAGAAAATTTAACACCGAAATCAGAAAAGTTCAGTTTCTTGCGTAAACCTCCGCGAAAAGATTATAATAGCATATTCTTCTTTTCCATCGCCAGTAAGTCAAACAATTAAACATGTTCCAGAACATGAAAGTACTCGTTTAAATGAATCAGAGATTTATGAAAATCAACCAGATCAAACGTTTGAATATCAACCTAGAACCAGTGATGAGCAAATTGATGAATATATAGATGATACAATTAAAAGTCTACAAAATTTAACTACAAACCCACCTCCTTCATTCGTTGAATTTCTGGATCAATTTACAGCACCATTACCTAGAGATTATATTCTTAGAAATATTTCAGATATCGAAAATAAATTTGATCACGTTTTGGGGATTTATCATGATATAGAAACAGAAAAATTTCGTATTGGAGATTCAGAATTAAACTTTGATGGTTCTGATATTGTAATAAAAGGTATTAAATATCCCGGAACACCTGGACTTTATGAATTACTTTTTTTAAAAGAACCGATTGCATATAAACAAACTGATGTTAATGAATATGTGGATATAATAAAAAGAACCAATGCTGCTAGAAGAAATAATGATCCAGATTTACCAATTAAAAATTTTTCTAGGGATATTAAGGATAAATATAATTTTATTATTAAACCAAAGTTAGAAACAGGATCGTTTAGACGGAGAGTTTCATCAATACCTTCTTCATTAATGAGTGGAATAATGACAAGGAGTAAAAAAATTGGAAAAGGAATGTTACAATATTCAAATAAACATATTGATTATAAATATTTTGATAATTACAATGAGTTGATTGATCGACATAAATTACTTGTAGCATCTCAAACTGCAGGAAATACAGGTTATAATAACGAGATTGTGTCAATCATTGAGGAATTGAGAGAAGGGGGTATAATAATGTGAACCCACTAAAGTTTTAATTAGTGTGACAATGCCAATCAACAAATTCGGAGGTCACTTTTTGAGTAATCAAAGCAATGAAACTAATGGTTTAAATTTTACTTCACCATTTTATATTTGTGAGCCAGTTTTATTCCATAGTAAATGTTTTATCAGATTAAGAGGTGTAAAACGAATAAAATATAATAAAGACTTTTATATTTTGGATAATCAAGGTACTGCTTTTGTTTTTCCCTTATCGGGTAAAATTGAAAGTTGTAAACACTATAGTGCTGATGGAGAAATTTTACTAAATTCTAAAACATATAAATATCATCAATTAAAAGGAATTAACATTAATAAAGATGATAAAATCGAGTTTAAACTGGGAACACCAGATGAAATGTGTGCTGATTTTGTTTTTCAATGTCCATTAGAAAAAAATGTCTAAGATTCAAGTTGTTAATGAACTACATAAACCAGCTAGAAAAAAATACAAGCGACGACATGTTATTGTTAAAGGGTTGAATGATCTAATCCAAGCTGATTTGGCTGTTATGATTCCTTACTCTAAAGTTAACAAAGGATATCTTGGTTGTTATTAATGCATTTAGTAAATTTGTATGGGCTATACCAATTAAGAAAAAAATAGCTAAAGATGTTACTGAAGGTATGGCTCAAATTCTATCACAGATGACCCCACCTAAAAATTTACAAACTGATAATGGAAAAGAATTCTATAATAAAGATTTTCAAAAACTTATGCAAAAATATGATATTAATCACTACAGCACTTTTTCTAATTTAAAATCTAGTATAGCTGAGAGAGTAATAAGAACACTCAAGTCATCATTGTGGAAAGAGTTTAGTCTTCAAGGATCCTACAAATGGTTAGAAATTCTTCAAAAAATTGTTAAAAAATATAACAACACCAGACATTCAACTACGGGAGCTATACCCAGTAAAGTTAATGATAAAAACGCCCAATATATAATCGCATATAATTATTTGAAAACAGTTGATCCACATAAACCTAAGTTTAAAAAAGGGGATCATGTTAGAATCAGTAAATACCGCCACGTTTTCACCAAAGAATATACACCCAGTTGGACCAATGAAATGTTTAAAATTAAGAAGGTTAAACTAACTAATTCAACAACTTACATATTAGAAGATGAGAAGAACGAAGAGATTCAAGGTGGATTCTATACTCAAGAATTGCAAAAAGTTAAATATCCCGATGTTTATTTGATAGAAAAAGTTGTTGCTAGAAAAGGAAACAAACTGCGAGTCAAGTTTCTTGGAATGGACAGTTCCCACAATGCGTGGATAAATAAAAATGATATAGTCTGATATGTATTTAATTTTTTTAATACAAATATTTTCTTTTAGTTTTGTTTTTTTTTAATTGTATATTTAAAGGTGGCCGTAAAGGCGTTTGATTTAAGCTCGGATCTCTGAGAGGAGGCGACTTAATCCCACCACTGCCAATTTTTTAGAATTTGGTAGGTACTTTTTTATAGGTTTTAGGGATATAAAAATACGTTAGTAAAGTAAATCTGTTTATTCAAAACAATGACTACAATTATTTCAATATTAATTACTAAAATGCTTTATATTTTCATAAATCTTATTTCTATGGTTTACATCTAAAATTGGATTAATAATTTTTGCTGTTTCTTCAATGCGATAAGTAAATCTCATTCTATCTAACATATTACATCTTCTAGCTTCTCTGTAAGCAAAATTCCAGGTAATCAGCCGGTGAAATACATTTTTATCTAAAAGTTACCTTTTTCATAGTTGTAAATCTTCTTTTAATAGCTCTGGGTATTTATAAATTATTTCTAAACCTAGACTGTAGGTAATGGGATTCAAACTTTTTATTGATTCTACAATATTAAGAGCAGTATTCTTCACATCATCGGTATTCTTAACACCCACTTGCAATATTTTGAAGCAACTTGTGAATTGAAGACTTTTCAGTGATTCTATGGTATGACTTATTAATGGAAGTATTTTCCAAAGCTCTGCAATAGTAGTGGACCCCAGCCAGATTGTAGAATGGCCAGTCAAGATTTTTAAAACTCTAGAACTTTCAAACTTTTCAAATTCCAGCATAAAACTTCCAACGTCTATAGATTCAGCATCCTCTGCTGTCATCATAAATTTATCAATATCTTTATAAGAGATAAATTCTTCCCATTCTTTTTCACTATATATAACTGAATGTCCTTTATTTCCAGATATTTCAATACATGGCATAAAATTGAATTCATATAATAAACTTATTGCAACATATTTCGAATTTGATTTATTTAAATAAAATCTTTTTTCACCCACCGATCTCTTGATAGGATTTATTTTATAAAAGTTAACCGATTCCATGTTCGCAGAGTACTGTCGGAGTCTAAGAGCTTCTCACTATTTATTAGCCATTTTAGTGGTAGGGGAAATGTTTGATTTCCCCCAACTTTAGCATATCTCCCCTCTACCAAAGGATCTACATGTATTTTAAAAATATTGCATCAGAATAAATTACACAATGTGTTTGCCAGTATATCGTTATCATTATAATTTACATGCCACATGTTTGCCAGATGTTAAAAAATTGCAGTCTCGTATTACATGCATGTGTGTTAAAAATATTCCGTGAGAAATTCATTATCATTCCCAGAGATATTAAATTACATGCTAGATGGTAAACATGTGTTCGCCTGAGAAAATGAAGTCGTTATCATTCCCAGAGATATTAAATTACATGCCAGATGGTCAACATGTGTTCGCCTGAGAAAATGAAGTCGTTATCATTCCCAGAGATATTAAATTACATGCCAGATGGTCAACATGTGTTCGCCTGAGGAAATGAAGTCGTTATCATTCCCAGATATATTAAATTACATGCATATATTATAACAGGATGCAGGTGTTCACCGGATGGTTTGCACATTTTGCTCTGTCATAAGGTTTGCACATTTTGCTGTCATAGGGTTTGCACATTTTGCTCTGTAATTTCCCCTCTACTCAGGGTCCATAATATTTCTTTCTTAGCAACTAGTTGTTGCGCTTAACCATAAAGAATAGTTGGTTGCAGATTTTACTTAGAGAATTCTGATTTTCTCAAAAGTGGTTAATACAATAACTAACCTTGATCATACCAACTTTGTCGGTAATAACTGTATGATACAGCAAATACTAATTTAGCAATCGTGAATACTAGAATAGCTACTTCTGTCAAAGTTATTATATACAGTTGCTATGAAAGTGGTAAGATAGCAAGTGGTTAGAAAGTTGCCAGATAACAACTATAGTAACAGAATAGACCCATATATACCATATTGTTGAATTTTCTTGAGTAAAATACCTCTATCAATCGTCTCAAATGCACGTTTTAGGTCTAAGAAAACAGCTACTACATATTTATTCTCATCAACATCATTTTTAAATTTACGCACTGTTAACTGTAATGCACTCACAGAAATACTTTTATCTGAACCCAAACTGATTAGTTATTGAAACAGAATTGTTATTGGACTGCGTTCCCAAGTGTTTGAATGTGAGATTTATCATTAGATTCTAACAAAGTCTAATAAGTCAAATAACCGCCAAAAAAGCTTTTTTCGTACCGCAGCTTCCTTCCATGATCGAATTTTCTTCCACAGATAAATTATAGCTTGTTGATCACCTTATAGATAGTCGTGTTGGTCGTTTTTAAATAGTATTAGCAACGATCCAAACAAAGGTGTCTTCCGCATATGGTCGTTCAACTATTTCCGCATTTTTGCTGGTTAAAGGATTAATAAAAATAATTGTAAGAAATTTGACAATCTGGTTTAACAATTTGAGTCTAGATTATACACCACTATGTTATTTTTCATGTAACTCTTTTCAGGCGTTTTGACAGGTCTTTTGCCAGGCAGTAACAGTGAAAGGGGAGACTCCTATGAAGATATTGATAGAGGGACAGTGCCACAAAATTCTGGTAAAATTGGAGGATATGATTTTTCCTCTGCTCAGCAGATTTAAGTTAGATCGAGATTATTTTTATTTTTTGATTAATGGTAAGATAATATTTGTATACACTTCATAGACATTATGTACATATAATATAATATAATATGCTTTTATTATTTTTGCGTCATATTTAATAAGTTATGATGGAATTTGAATGAATAAATAAATATGTTGTTACAAGATTACATTGAAAGTATTTTTACTTTCCTGTCTGTATACAGATAAGGAACGTTTAGGAATCATGATTTTATTCGACCTCGAAGTTTTCGGCGGATTTTTGGGTTTTGGAGTCCCCTGAATCCGTCTTGACACCAAATTTTAAACTTAAGCTTTATTCCGGCCTGCGGTGAACTTATTAAATTTTGGACAGAGTGGGAACATCTGGGGGTACTTTATGCGGGTCGTTCTTATATTTTATGGAATATATGTTATTTACGTTTGGAGAAGAAAATTCTTCAAATAAAAGTTACTTCTAATTTTATTTTCTGTAATTTTTGCCCTATACAAAATTTTCGTAAAATGGTCCGTATTCAAGATATTTGACAAAATGTAAAAAAATAAAATTTTTAAGAAAATTGTTTAAATAAGAGTTAATTATTAAATTATTTTCTATAATTCTTATCCTATACATAATTTCTATAAAATGGATCGTATTGGAGATATTTGAGAAAAAGTGTAAATTTCGAAAACTCAAAAATAAATAGGAGAATAAAACCAAATTTTAAATTTAGGCCTTAATCCATCCTGTGATAAAATGATTAAATGTTGAGCATAGTCGGAAAATCGGAGGGGTACTTTTATAGAAGGTCGTTTTTCTACTTTATGAAAAATATCTGTTATTTACGCTTGGAGAAAAAAATTCTTCAAACAAAAGTTGCTTGTAATTATATTTTTTTCATATACATAATTTTCTTAAAATAATATTCGAGAAATTTGACAAAAAGTGCAAAATTCTAATTTTTAAAAAAATTGTTAGGCTAAAAGTCGATCCCTATAATTTTTGTTTCATACATGATCTCTCTAAAATGGGCCGTAATGGAAAAATTTTAGGAAAAGTGTAAAATTTTATTTTTTTAGTGTTTTCTTTGGCAATGAATATATATAAAAAAATGTTTCGAGTAAGATGTATGTGAAAAATGAATATATTAGTTCTTCCTCTAAACATTTACAGGAGTGATACAATAGATTGTACAAAATAGCCGGAAAAAGTCTGTAATAACTAGACAGGAAAGTTTTGTGTTGGACACATCAGATTTTTATCCCCCGTTTAGGGATTGGGTGTACCACGGATTAAAGCAGCCATACTCAACCTTTTTTTCCTTAGGGCCACATACTTATATTTGCAATGTTAGATGGGCCGCAATATTTTTGGATGATGACACTTTATTTAAGCCATACATTTAAAAATAGTTAGTGGGAATCTCTAATATAAAACAAAATACATAAATATATCCTATCGGATTACTACAAAAACAAGATAACTTACATTTTTAGAGTTGCTTTTCAAAAATTTAAAATTGATTAAAAAAAAAACAGTAAAATCTTTAAACTGTTTAATAAATAATAACTGCAATAAAGAAAAGATATTCAAAACATATTTAGTCTTCATAAAGTATAAACTAAGAATCTGTCGATTTGTAGAAAAACAAAAAGAGAAAAAACCGTCACTTTGCTTATTTTAGCTGTCTACATACAGGTAGATTGTGATAATAATGATGAAATTTATCAGGTGTAGCACCTGGGGCCTATTTCATAAAATTACTTTGAACTTTTCCAATTTACGAGTGCAAAATACTTGGCCTCTGAATTGCAAAATTTTTGTAAATCTTTCTTTCTTTTTGACATTACTAATTTTTTTGTAAGTATCTTCAGAGCTTTTAGTTTACCCTTTTAGGCATCCCTCTGCAGGTATGGCTTGAATTTTTAAGAAATGAGAAAAGCTGGTGTTTCGGTGTTGTTTTGGTAATTTAAGAAGTGTTTCTGGTCGTTTTAGCGCGAAAACAATATGGAGATGAGCGTCAGTATCCCCGCTCGTTATAGCTTGACCAATCACTCGTTACGGCTTGACCAATCATTTACCACGGCGAGTCGGTCATCGTATTATCATCTATTGATTTTTGAAGGTTAGCTGTATCGTTGAAAGAAAGGGTGACATAATCACCTTGTCGATTTCCGACCAGTCGAGAAAGGCCAGATACGGCTCTTGGCAAAACAAAACAAATGGCTTGGACAAAATGTTTAACAAATACATACAACAAAAATTACCCAGACAGCACACCAAATCCTTTGGATATCTACTGAACATCCCAATATCCACTGAATATCCAGTCCATGGTAGATATATATTTTATATCCATGAGATGTAATTTATAGACATGCAAATGTCCATAAATAATAGTAATTATATAACAAATTATTAAAAAATTACGCCATTGTGGCTAATAGTACTGTTCAGATATTTAAAATTAATTTTTTTAAGGTGTATTCAATATCCCATGAACATCCACTAAATATATTAAAGTCTAGGCGCGAACGCAAACCATCGTGGATATCCACTAGATGTTATTTGATTCTGCTTACTAAGTATAGATGGCGATACCACTATCGCATTTACTCATGCTCGACCCGCCGTAATAGAGTTCGATCGAAATTTTTGTCCTACAGACTCCATTAGAGACTGGATTCGAGAATTTCCATCTATTGCTGAAGAGTCCTAATAAGGATGACTTTCTCCTTAGTGGGCAACATCAAAGGCAGAGTGTTGAAAATATTTTGAGTGTTGAAAATATTTTTAATCTCTGCTATTTTCTTTCGACGTTATTCAATAATCATTGGTTACTTATGAACCTCTACTAAAGATACCCATAACATATTTTGGTGAATATCCGAATATCTTCTATATCCTGGGATATAGACGGACATTTGGTAGGATATCCATATTGGATATATTGAATCAATGTTGCCAACCGGAGGGAAATTTCCCATTTTGCGAGAATTTTTAACACAAAAGGGAAAAAGAGAAAAAGTTAACACAACATGGGAATTTTTTACTCCAGTCCAAATTGTGAAAAATGCATGATTTCAAAAATAAATAAAATTAAATTTGTTGTGTATTGTTTTATATCTATACAAGCTTGTATGTTATTTTGTTAGGATGCCACCTGTCCGGGTTTCAAATGCTCGACAGAACTGGTTATTAAATTAGAAGCTGAGGACTTTTTTTAGAAGCTCGACAGAACTGGTTTGTAAAATTGTAAGCGCTGAGGACCTTTTTTGGAATGAAAAGGTGGCAACCCTAAACGGGAGGGAGTTTCTAAGGTAAGTGGAGGAAAACATCTTACTTCAAGGTTGGCAACACTGTATTGAATATCCACAAAATATATTCTGTGGATATCTCTGTGATTTCTTGTATTTTCTGGAAGATACCCATTAGATATTTTGCTGAATATCCATTAGGATATCTTCTATATCCTGGATATAGACGGACATTTGGATATCCATATTAGATCCACCGAATATTTCTGATATCCTGTGGATATATTGGATATCCACAAAAGATATTCTGCGGATATCTCTGGGATTTGGTGTGTTGTCTGGGTAGTGTTCTGGCCTTTATCTTATTTTGGCGAAAACACTATTAGGAATCGGAATAAATACATTTAGCAAAAATAAGTCAAATGTCATTTATCTGGTTTTGGTAGACACGCTATTAACAACTAAATACAATGCTATGAATATAAATCTGTATAAAGGTCACTCATCTTGTTTGGCATTTTGTGAATAGGTATATAATATATATTAATATATTATTTTTTGTTGACCATACAGACCTTGTTTACACTTGTTTTGTTTATGCCGTATATTATTTGAACTATTTTGGAGCTGAAAATGTACTTATCTCGAAAATGCTACAAGTGAAGCTATCTTGTTATTGCCGTAATCCTATGAGTCAAACGTTTATTTAAAAATTAACGAGATATTTAGTGCAGCGACCGATAAATGTTTTCGCGCATTTTGCTCAAAATTTTATTGACAGAAACCTCTAGTTTTAAAAAGCACCTACTTAATAATAGTGTATCGGGCCACAAAAAAATCTTGGGAGGGCCGCATGCGGCCCGCAGGTCGAGTATAGCTGGATTAAAGCCTACTGGTTTTTGAATCTATCGATGCAAAACTGACCTTCCTATTTTTATTGGCCCAAGAACAACAATGCTCGGGTTTCTCTGATGCCAAAGAAAAAGAAGAAAAAAGAGGTTATGTTTAATATTTTTTTTTTTTCGTATTTTTAATTTTTATAAAATTATAGACTGAAAAATGTTACCACAAATTTTAATTATATCCATCTCTTCAGTATCTATTTTAATAATTTATATGATTAAGAAAAAATATAAAAAAACGTTAAACCAATTTACCGAAGATGGAAAATTCTACCATCAATTAATATCTGTCGATATGAAAAACTTTAATTGTAAACCGCATTTATTTGAGGACAATTTATGTAATAAATGGTGTTCTTTGTCTTATAAGAAAACCCTTCAAAAATTTATTTCAAGTGCCAATTTAAGCATTTGTCTTTGTGTGTACATGTTAACTTTACAATCTCTAAACTATGAATTGTTAATGGCTCATAAGAGAGGAGTGATTATCCGAGTTATTACTGACAAAGGAATGATCCAAACAAAACCTGTAAAAGCACATTTAAAAAAATTGAAGGAAAATGGTAAGTTGTACAAATAAACATTATACAAGGTTTCTCAGAAAGAATTGCTAATCTGATTGCGTAACCTGCATAGCACAAAATTCCAATTTCATTTATTTCAGAATCGCTCTACACGGAGTACTTGTAATGTCTCCTATCCTATATATACTGATAGAAATACCCCAAGTCTCTATGACAAAAGAGTATCACATTTTTAGTTACAGTTTGCATGTGTTTTCTTATTTCAGTTGTGCATTGTTGTTGTTTAGCAGCATAAACTTTATTAAGGTACGTTTACATGAATACAAGAAGTAACTTTGAAAAAATAAGATTACGTTTTACATTTTGTCTACAAATACTAGAACAATTTACTTAATTTCCCAGCTGAACATTGATTTTTAGCTTTTTCTGAGTTTTTAAAGATAATCCAAATTCGTGAAACATATTCTTTGTTAAAAAAATATATAACAAGAGGCATAGAAAATATTTATTGGATAACTCATACAATTTTTTTTTAATCAATATCATTTTCTTCACAATTGGACTCTGATTCAGACTCATCACTATTTGCCATTGTACCTAAATTAATAATAATTGGTTCTAGATCAGAAACATCCAATTGCTTGTAGTTTTTTCAATCGAAAACAATTATGTTTTTAGTGTCCCACTGAGTATCAGTAACATTATTTCAAAGCTGACCAAGTCTGAAATACATCTTCCGGTGATGACTTTGTTTGGACTGTGAACACCATCTCTATCGCATTGTACTGGCAGTGATATAGAGGAGTTCCTAATATTTTATGCCCATATTCCTCAACATATCTAGGTGGAATTCTTTTCGTGGTAGATTTTGATGTATAACTTCTCAAATCTGATATTTCATACTATTGATTGGATAATTAATGTTCTTTTCATGTAAGCATTTTATCTTTTGTCCAACTATAACATGGAATTGGTTCTACTTACCGCAAATGATAACTGGCATTATCGATTATAATCAAAGACGGATGTTCCAGACTAGGCATAAATTTCGTCTTAAACCATTTTTCAAAATTTTCTGTGTTCATATTATGGTGATCCCCGTTTTTTGTTTGAATTTTAAATATAAGGTATTTTATAAACCCTTCTTCATTGCCACCATGGACAATTATGTATCAAATTCCATCTCCTGTTTTTTTTTTTTTTACTTGCAGTAACCATCTTGCCAACTTTTTCTGTCACTTTCCTTGCTATATACCAACGTCTTATCCATAAATACAGGCTTAAAGTTACCCAGCTCTATCTCCTTGTTAAAATTTTTAAAAAACAACATTTTTTTAACTGAATTGATGTTCGTTCCAATAAAAACTGTTGTTACTTCTTTTACAGCGAAAGCAAATTTTTCCAATCCATGTGTTAATTGACCGTGTGGAACATTTCACATCAGGCATTTTTTCCGAAAATCGTTTATGTAACTATTAAATTTTTACATGTTGCGCATCTTCTATATATATTGGCATACAAATCTCAAGATCTAGTATCTGAGTAATAGATCATTCGAATGATAATCTGATTATTGAAATCACTTCGATTATAATAATAATTCGATTATGCCCATCTCTAGTGATTACATAATTTTTGTGCCAGAATAAAATAAATATCTAGTTTTTGAACTGTTATTTAATTTTAGAATCGAATTTTTTGGAGAATCGAATCTTTTGCATTCAAATGGTTTCAAGAATCGAATACTTATCCCGTGAACCAACCTATTAATCCTAACGGTTTCGGTACTCGCTATGAACATATCCTCGAATATATCGATCTAAGTCTCGATCCATGGGGAAGGCTTGTGTTCGTATATTCATATGAACCACTATAAACATGATTTATGAATTCTGAGTCATTGCTTGCATTGAATATTGAGTAAGCATTCGATAATTTTGTGTCATCAGTTAGTTATTAAACACAAGAATTGTTATCAAATTCGAGAACTCAAATATTCGGATATTTGGAACTTGGTTCTCGAGACCATTCGGGAACTTTCAACAATCGAATACTTTAGATTCTTAGCATTCGAATTGTACCATCATTATTTAATTTAGGTTCATTATTTTAGTTCAAATATTGTTTGAAAATAAATGAAAATTTGATGAATTTTTACATATTTTAATTTAGCCAGTGCAATAATTGAACAGAATTTCTATTTAGGTAAATTAACTTCAAGAAATCATAACTTCGTATTTGAAATAATAAATATTAATTTTTTTTGTATTATTTATATATAATTGAATGAAGAATCTAAAAATAAGCGTTGAATAAAGTCTGAAAATTAAATGTTAAACAATTTCTGAAATAAAAATAAAACATTATGTACACCTACTATTTTTTAGGTATTCCCTATAAAATGCAACTTTCCCAACAAAGTATGATGCATCACAAATTCTGTTTGATTGATAAGGAAAATAAAGAGTTAGCAAAGATGTTTTTTGGGAGTCTGAATTTAACCAGTCAAGGTTTACATTCAAATTTTGATAATATAATTTTAACAAACAATTTAAATATTATAGAAAGATTTAGTGAAGAATTTGAAGAATTATGGAATTTGTTTTAGTAGTTAGTAATAAAATTTACAATTTGTAGGTGCTTTTTTCTTTAGATTTAAATGTCCAAATAATTATGAAAATAAAAATCTGGTTCAAATATCAAATAATGTACCTTGTGGTATGTAACTGTTATAAAAGAATATAGTTGGTATCAACATAGCCGGCTTATCTTGTGGGTAAAAATTGTAATTCTCAATGTGCATATATACAGGGTCTTTCTAAAGTTGAGTCTTTATTTGGATAGAGGTAAATCAAATTTGGCGATCCAAAAGGTGAGAAATAAAAATAAATACCCTACCATATTAATTTTTTTTATCTATAAAAATACATGTCTGTTTACAACCTACATGAAACAGCCACATTTCTTTAAGATTCTCTGTATACTTAATTTGTTAATTGGTGGTGTGAATAAAAATTGAGAAATTTGGTACTTTCAACAAATAGAACTTATTTTTTTTTTTAATGAATAACATTTCTGACTGGAATCATAAACTCACAAACATACTAAATAAGTTCTTTCGTTCGCTGTTGGTGGAGTGTCCACTAGTGTAAATTACACCAGTTACACCACCTTTATTTACCTAGTTTACTTCCTCCTTATTCCTGATACACATGTCGAGTGTAATTCACTCCTGCTAAATAGCTGGTGGAGAAAATATCCACCAGTGGACACCACATCGCCGACAGGAAGGTGTAGTGGATTTTACACCGGGGCCAAACGAAAGGTATGGTATGCTTTGGTGTAGTTTTTTCCTACACCAGTGGGGCGAACTAAAGAACCTATTGGGTTCTTTCGTTCGCTGTTGGTGCAGTGCCCACCAGTGTAAATTGCACCAGTTACACCATCTTTATTTACCTAGTTTACTTCCTCCTTATTCCTGATTCACATGTCGAGTGTAGTTCACTCCTGCTAAATAGCCGATGGAGAAAAAATCCACCAGTGGACACCAACATTGCCGTCGGGAAGGTGTAGTCGATTTTACACCGGGCCAAACGAAAGGTGTGGTGTGCGTTATTGTAGTTCATTCCTACACCAGTGGGACGAACGAAAGAACCTATAATGTACCTGTGAGGGCGCAATCGCTAACGTTGCAACACTAAAATGGCACAGTCTTTTTTAATTTGAACCACGTTCTTCAGAGAGAAGGACGTCAGGTCACAACTTAACAGTGGAGGCTCGTGACTTGTGTAATAGGGAGGGTTGAGTATAAGGGCACAAAAAAAAATACCAAAAATCATTTAAACTTAAGCAGCTGAAAACGAGGCTTTTTAATTCCGTTACTTTCATGATAAATTATTATTACGAAGATAAATAAACAACACAACACTAGATCAACATAGCAAAACAAACCACAAAGTGACCGCCAGATGGGCTGAGGGCTGACTGAGCTGCGCCCGCCAACGCATGTATCCATAATGCATAATTTCTCTGCGATCTACACGTTCACGTCGGTAACCATATGGCAACCATCCAGCGATTCGCTATGGGCTGCTGGTACTATACGCCGATACATTAATTATAACACGCATTTATTATGATGGCTAATTAAATTGTTCGCTCACAAACTTTATTATTGCATTTATTTGCGTTTGATTCTTTTATTGTTAATAAATTTAGATGGAGTTAAATAACATTACTGCTTAAAGTGTATGGAAATACTCCTGCTACTTCTCAGGGAGGGCGGCGCCCCAGCGCTCTCCCTCACCAGCCGCCACTGCAACTGAAGAGAAAAAACAAGCTCTACCAGTCGGAAAACTACAGCATAAAAACCATGAGTGAGTTAAAACTTGTTCACAAACGCGCGATCTTTTTCAGGGAGCATTTGGCAGGAAAGGCAGCGACATCTTTTTTTTTGTCAGTGGTTGGGACGATACAGAAATACTCATATTTTGCACAGGCCGCACTGAAGAAAATCCAAAGATATGTAGTGCTGGCAAGTTATGGGGGCTGCTAAATAATTGGATCTACGTTCTAAATAGTAGAGTAAAAGTATAGACATATAAAGGGATAGTACATCCGTGATAGGACCGCTCTAAAGCAAGGTGGGTTGCAGTTCAAAGTATGCTACGCAAGTTTCGGACAATACTGAAACCAGCAAAGAAAACTTGTATTCACTGAACTATATATTAAACTGGAAGAGCAAAGCCGATCAATAAAATCAAGCCACATAGCGAGGTGATATTTGACACGCTGGCGCCCACAAGTGCGTATCGAAATCCACTAAACGGGAACATCAGAATTAACTTATTAAGGCGGGCTAACTGGGTTAGCTCGGCGGCACTTGCGGCCGGAACAAAATGCCGCGGCTTTGCCACGAAATTAAATTCGACTCCACCAAAGTGGGCATTTCAAGTTTCGGCTTGCCCAGGCTTAGACAGTTGGTTGTTCTTCATCCGAGAATGTTTTTTGACGACGACGAAATTTTCTTATTAGGCTCTATGGCCTTAAAAATTATCTGCAAAAAAGATCAAATGAAGCACAGATTTTGGGTACGGCCTAGTTTAAACAAAAATTATGTAGAACTTTTAAATCAATGATGAATGGATGATTATGGTTTAGTGCCTAGCCATTCTATCAAAAGCTCTTTTCAAATTTTTCTTAGGATGAGTGCAACAGATTTTGAGGAAGTAATTTGCTTTTAATTGGACCAATTGCTAAATGTAATACAAATTACATATATGCTATAACAATTGCGGATCGATTGGGAGTAACATTACGGTTTATATGCACAGGTGATTCATGTGGTAGCTTAAGCCACACTTTTAGGATATCAAAGCAGTTAATTAGAGTTATTGTACCTGAAGTGTGCAAAGGAATAAGAGAAGCTCTCAAGGATCAAATATTTGTAAGTATGCATGTTTTTTTAGATTTTATTTATATACGGTTTTTTAACTGAAAGAAAAAGATAAAAATGGATTCAGTTTTTAGAGTATTTGGGAAGCCAATGTTACTTCAAGAAACGACTGCTATTGAAGTAACATTGGCATGTTTATATTTACATTATTTTATGAGACGAAAGGCAGAAACTCGAGCTCGTTATAATCCACCAGGCACATACGACATAGAAGATACAGAAATAGGGATAATTCTAACAGGATCATTGCGAGTGAACAATCCTGCAAATGACGCATTGTTGCAGCTTGCAAAAATTCCTCGAAAATCTGCAAATATACCACATACAATTAGAGATGAGTTCTGTGAATATTTCGTTAACGAGGGTAAAGTCCATTTGCAAGTTAGATACGCATAGTTTTTTTCATAATATTTTCTCTGTTCTGCATTTTATGTACGTATGTTGGTATAATTATCTTTTTTATTTCGCTTTAAAAAAAATCAATTAAAAAAGTATAAAACTTACCTGTGTATTTATTTTATTAGTTTCTTGGGTAGAACGCATGGTACATTTTTGTCCTTCAAAAACTCCAAATACGAATAGGCAAACCATTTAGTTCTATAATTCTCATCAGTTCCAGAACATGATTTCTTTTATTCCATTTTCTTTTTTCTCGATAAAAGTGGCTGGTTGTTTTTATTTTTCTTTCCACCTCAGCTTTTTCAACACCCAATACTTTGGAAATTTTTAATAATGAATCTAATTTTTTATAATTATTTTCTCTAGGATTCCAAAAATTACCTTCATTTCGGAATAATTATATCAATAATAAGACTTTTTTTTCAGTACATTTGGTAAAAATATTATCATCATCTTGTATATATTTTTGGCTATCCATTTTAAAGTCTCTTGAATATCCACTGTATGTTACTGCGTTTACAAACCTCGCGAAATGAACCATTTCATACAAACATCAAGACTGTCTGGAAACACGTGCTTGTTTGCATAGCCCGCAGAAATGCCTTTCATGTTTACCGACATTTGGCCGCTAGCAAAATGTGCCGGATACTAATGCCGGCGGCATTGAAGAATATTTTTATGTCAATTTTGCTTCGCCAAAAGCTGGCGGCATGTGCCGCCGGGCTAGCCCATTTTGGTGGAGTCCCTCCTTTAGATGTAATAGGTACGCGTGTTTAGCGAAAACGTCACAGGTTGAGAAAGGTCATAGCCTGGATGCCAACAGAAGAACCAGACCGTCAACTGTCATTAATGTCCATAAGAATAACAGAGGTCATTGAAATTATTAAAGCATAATTTTGAAAATGAAAGCAATTTATTTATTTAACATATTAGAGCATATGGACGGTAAGGTAATAACTTTTATATGATTCTCTATCGATTTAAAAAAAAGTCAGGAAAGTGTTTATTTGTCTTCGATTTAAAGAATTTTAAACCAGTCTACTCAAACCCTGATTTTTGAAGTGGATATAATTTAAGCAATTGACACATTCAAAGCATATAAACGGTAAGTTGATTACCTTTACATGTAAATTATATCGATTTTATAAGCTTTTTTACAGGAATAGAATTATTTTTCCGATTTAAGAAATATTAACCAGTAGCACATGTCCCAGAGGCCAAGTGATTTGATACTTTATTGTATTATGCCCATTACAACTGAGAAGGCACTGAAGAAAAAAATGCCTTTGATCCAAGGCACCCTAGCACAAAAACATCCCATCCCACGTTAATAAGCTGCAATTTTAGGCTTTTTAAACTCGCATGCAATGTACTTTAATTTTTTTATTTATCAATGTAACATGGAATGTTTTTCGAGTAATTAAAGTGTAAATTTTAATAAATAGCTCAAAATTGTACATAATGATTAAAAAAAATTTTGGATTCGAGTTTTTTCGTTTATTTGCATTTTCTGCATGAGAACATTTACCATAGTAATGTTTTTTACACCATCAGAAAGAAGAGATTTCAACGAACAAAAAGCAGATATTTTGACGGTAGAATTTTCGATTGAAAATTATCGTCCTTCGATATTAAGTCAAAAAAGGTGAAAAAATAAATATTTTAAATCAAAAAAATTACAGTGTGTTTGGGAAAGTTTTCACCAAATTTCGTGAAAAAAATTAATTTTTTTGTAAAGGCTGTATGTCACGATACTAAATTAAGTACTAAATTTAGCACTAAATTAAGTTATTAATTTAGCACTAAATTAAGTTATTAATTTAGAACTAAAAATATTTTTTTTCCGTTTGCAACGATACCGATTTTTAGTACTAAATTTACTATAGGCGCACGCGCATTGACGTATTAATACGTGAAATTAGCAGAGAAATTAAATATTCTGTGTGAAACAGACAAGTGAAGTAAATGGTGTTTTTATTATCAATTTGACACTAGTTGACTTGACAACAACCAAATACAGCATAATAACCACGAAAAAAACACAATAAAACCTACAAAATCAAACAAGCGAACTTTATTCAAGGCGATAATGTAAAATTGTCGCTAATTAAAAATAAAAGGTACAGAAAATACCGTCGTGTCAACTTTTTCTATGAAAAACTTCTGCGCAACATTTCGGCGCACTTTAGTACTAAATTTAGTAGAAAATAGAACAAGATCTAATTAATTAATGACTTTTTTTAGTACTAAATTTGCTGTTTGCAACGTGAATTTATTTAGTACTAAAAAAATGCATTAATTTAGTTCTAAATTTAGTATCGTGACATACAGCCTTAAGATAATAAAAAACCAAAAACTTGGTTATTTGTTTTTCACATAAATTTTGAGGTTATGTGAAAAAAGTGTAAATACAAAAGTGGTAGAGATCTTTTTATTACCTACCACTTTGTCATCTAACTTTTTTCCATAGGACTTGTAGTTTTGCCAGAAATCGAGATAAATCGTTTTTTACCCTTAAAAACTCACCCCCTTCCACTTCTCGACCTCAGATCGCCCGTAAATTATTTTTTCTTTCATTTTTGTTATATTCTCTTCCTTTTCTAATGAGTTTCATCCTACTATTTTTTTTTAACTTTTTATCATTTTCAAAGGCTTCAGCCCTGGTCTAAACCTGTTTCGCGAAATTTTGTCACCAATTCAAGAACAATTTTCCCAGAGAGATGTTTATCAGGATGCCTTTGGTTAAACAGCTCCGCGACCCGATTTCCACACTAATTGTTTAAAAAAAAAAGCTCAATAATTTCCATTCTTTCTGCAATTGAGTACACCATAATTGATAAATGTAATGTTCACAATGACACTGAAACACTAACAGCCGTATGCATAGTCGATCGCCAGCGACTCGCCAGAGATTCATTCCGGCGTTTCGCCAGTGATTCGCTGGCGACCCGCCTTCGAAAGCCCAAAAAGGTGGCGTCTCGCCGGAGATTGTCACCGGAATGTCATTTCACGCAAGTTTTTATTTTCTTTTATAGGGATTATCACCGGTACCTCTCGCATTTTATTCATGATTCATTTCTTAAAACTCAAAAAATAATGAACGAATATCAAATTTTTCCCCATAAAAGAACATGAAAACTTGCGTGAAATGACATTCCGGTGACAATCTCCGGCGAGTCGCCAGCTTTTTGGGCTTTCGCCGGCGAGTCGCTGGCGATCGACTATGCATACGGCTGTTAATCATATGACAGGTATCTAACAAATACTTTAATTTAAACGTGAAGAAACCCGATAATTTTTTACCAAAAAGAAAAAAGAGCCTAAAGAATCTGCAAAGCGGTAAAAACAGCAAATTCATTTGAAAAAATACCATTACAGCAACAAATGTTTTAGTGTTTCAAATTAATAGTTTTTTTTTTAATTTGGTGTCATCGGCATCGACTACTAAAGCCATCAACTATATACTAAGGTTATTAGCCTCGTGTTCTGTGTAGGCTTTGTTACTGTTTCTCAGCGCCACTTTAGGAACAGCACTGTTAATAATTAGAACCCAACAGTGAATGGTCGAGTGGAAAATCCTACCAAGGCATTAGAATTAATTTTCAATAATGCGCTGGTTCAGTGATGATGTATTTATGGTTCCACTGACAATTAAAGTGACAGTAGATTTTTTGAGTGCGTTTTGTTCATTTTGTTTACCTAAATTATATCGTTTCTTCACTTTTATAAATATATTCCTAAAGTAAGTAGATAACATGCATCAAATATTCAATCGGTTAGTTACCAATTACATACCTTTAAACTATTTAGAAATAAACTAAAAACAGTAAAAACGTATACGTCAAATTTATTGATGTTTATGTTAAAAGTTTGGTTAGAATTAAATGTCAGTGGAACCAAAATGACATCACACTGAACTAGCGCATTAAATAAAAAAATCCCGGCCAACGGTGAATAAAGTGTTTTATTTTAAATATGGGAATAATTAATGTAATTTCAAAAATGCGGCAAGGTTTCAAGTTAAATTAAATCGCTTTTTGCATTTTCCTTCACACATTATTGTTTAACTTTTAAGGCTCCATAATTTTCTAAATGAGTGGTCCGATTTTCAAAAACTCAGTAGCGTTCTATAGGGAATGACAAGACCCTTTAAATGAGACCCCCCTTTCTTTTGAAAAAATTTGGATGACACGTCCCACTGAGGGGGTTGAAATGTTACGCTTTTTGCGTCAAAAGGTATCCCCTTGACAAACAAACTTGACGTGTTTTTGGATTTCGCCGAAAAGTTCTTTTCCCCCCTGTAATGCGTTGCGGTACGTTTTCTATGGGCCAGCCTGTATGGAACTTCTGTCAGTATTATTTATACATTCTTGGCATTAAATTACTGTCTATTGTTTCGGTATTCAACTATAGCATTATCATCTGGGAGAGGGGTAACTGGTCGACTAGACCGAAATCTATAAGATCGTTCTTTTCTGGGGTTAGGGGGTGCGGACATTCAGGGGGTGGCCGTGCCCAGCTGCCCCCATTAGCTACGCCAATGGTCACATTTGAGTTATTTACTTCAATAGATAAATTTAAGAAAGAGGGGAAATATTCCTATTCTCAAATGTGACCGATTTAAAAATAAATATGAAGCAAAAAGAGAACTTCTCGAAGACCGTCACACAAACCACGAGCGACCATTACCCTCTTGAAAAAACTACCCCCTTGGCTAATACTGCAACAGGCATTGCATTATATCAAAAGGTGAATAGCAGATAGAAAATAATTTTCAACGCTCTAACTTAGATTTTGCTTCCTAAGGAGAATGTCATACTTGGACCGGTTCTAGGAATATTTTTCCTTCTGTAATTGCCCGTCTTGTGATTATTCCGCTTCGTTCTAGGGAACTAGGTACCGCAGCGAGCTTTTGTAAACATGTAAAATATGTTCTTACAGCAACTGAAGAGAAGAACAATAGGCAAATTGCCTGAATTAAAAATGGCATGTGATAGCGTTATATATTGTTAACGAGTAGTTAACCATTTAAATGGTTAGTAAAATCTTGATACTATGGTTAATGATTTGCTGTGTTTGAGACGGTCGCACTTCACTGTTCTTGTTCAAAGCGCTCATGAGCCCGTTTGGATGATCAATGATGTGATCAGTAAAGCTCCTTTCACAGACAAGGATTTTAGCCATACAATGAAAAAACCAAATTTCATAAGGAACGTCGAGAGGTGCAAGAGACTTTTCAGACAGGGCGATAACGACACGACACCGCGATAGATTTACGTCGTTCAACGTCAAGATCTATATACTGTTAAACAACTGCAAAAAAATCAGTGTGTAATAGAAGCGTACGATATGATAAATTGTCATATGTGAAATGAGCGTACAGTGTTGTGGTATTTTTTGCTGAAGTGTTTGATCTCCGATTTTACAGCAGGTATTTGTAAATCTTGTTCTAGAACTACATCACATTAGCTATTGTCCATAGGGCCTTGTTCTGGAACAATTGCGAGTATAATACCTTTGTTTGATTGACTAGCTGTACCACAGTTATATCGTGTGTCCAAATCGATGATTAGCCCGTTTACGAGTAATCGCCATTTCTTTTTAAATATTTCTCATTTTTTATGGCCCTTTATTCATGACATCTTTAATATTTTCGATGTACGAGTTTTTAGTAACAATAAAGCACACATTTCAAAATGACAACTTCATTTGAAAGTAATCTTTTACCCTTGACTGGTGCTCGTAAATACTGGGCCAAAAAAGGAGAAATATTTAAAAACAAATCAGAGATAACTTGTAAACGGGCTAATCAACAATATCTAAAGTGATTCTATTAAATGTGGGTTTTAGTGTTCTTTAATAAACCTAAATAGAATTTTTCACTGAAATAATTAGGGAAGCCAATAATAATTGACCCCATTTAAAATGATTTCCAGTCGCGCTCGACGATGCAGCACCCGATATCTGTATCGTCTGCAGATGTGTGTAGTAGTTTCGGTTGTTATGGCAGATCTGAGGTGAACAGTAATGTTTGAGCCAAGTATACTTCTAATTTTATGGGGCATGTGTTTATGCAATCTGTTTGTATCTTACTAGAAACGTTCTATCCTTGAGGAATTATTTCAGTATTAATTTATAAAGTTGGCTAATTTGTCATACTTGATAGAATGTTTGACTTTTAAATCATATCCGACCAAGGTACTCATCATCACCTTACACATTTATCATCAGTTCAACTTCAATGACAAGATAAAAATAAAATCAATCTGAATATATATTTTTGATGCTGAATATGCTCATGCTGTCTTTGCGCAAGTTAAATAGTTCTATTGTTCCATTTTACTCTTTCTTTAAAGTAAATTTATGGGGAAGACCTAAGATTCAATTTATGTATCAATAAGGTAAATTCAAAGATATTGAATATTTTTACTTTAAAATCTTTAAATACCTTATCGGTTACAATTATATACAATTAGTTATAAACAGAGGAAATAATATATTAATGAAACTATGTAATCTAACATAAAATACAACATAACAAACATTTCTCACTACGAAACCATCAATGGTCTTAACAATCTTTAGACAGTACACTTGAATTCACTGATAACAATTGTTAGTCCTAACCGATTTTTAATCACAAATACATCCAAATTCATATTCAAGAGCGCATTAACAAAATAAAAAATCAGCATTATTCAAGTTTATTTTTGATTTTTGTACTAAAATTTCAAATAAAATGGCATATGGCACTTTTTAAAATTATTTTCACAAAAATACCTTAAAAACGACATAACTTATTTGCTTTGTTGAATGAATTACTTTAGTCTGCTTTATATTCGCTATAATTGTAAATATTTATATGGCTAGTACAAAATCAAGTTTGTTCGCAAATAGAATGGGACGTTTTGATGCGGTTGGTTTGGCACCGGCGTTTCGACGCCTAGATGTTTTGACGGCAAAAAATAACATTTTCGATAGTATTTTAAAATCAGTACGCAGCTAGCTTGTAATATCATTTCTACGAAAAAAATGAAGATGAAAGTGAATAAAGGTGTCATGACATTAAAAAAAAAATTGTATCGCCTAATCTATATTTTCCTTTTGTGATTGTTTTGATTTCAAATTTTTATAAATAACTGAGATTCCTAGAAGATGAAGGCGTTGAGCCATATATCATATATTGCTACACCATATTTCATTTCTTAAAAATACCGGTATGGAATTTTCAACTTGAAAAATATACCTAGTGAGTAGAACAAGGTATAATAGGAACATGCATATATCAGGAAGAGACCAATGTTTTGTCGAGCCTAAATCTGTTTGTAGTAGGACATGCAGAAGTCGAAGTCGTATCTTTGCTCTCTTTCTCTCATATGTATGTTCCTATTAAACTGTTCAACTCATTGTAATGCATACTGTTCGTGTTGAAAAATCCGTTCCTGTATTTAAAAACATTAAATTCAACGTATACGTTTTCTATCCTATTAATGAATAATTATATACAACAGCTTGTTAACGGCTGTTTGCTGTAGAGAACACTCTGAATCTAAGATTCAATTAATTAATTCTTCAGCACTTTTTTGGTATTAATTATTGATATATTTTTTGCATCATGTTATTCTGAATTTTATTATATTTATTAATCGTTATATCTTTTTTGGCATCAAATCGACAAGCGTCAAAACGTTCTAGACCGTAGATAACAAGGTACTGAATCTTTTTTTGTTTAATTAGAAATAAGGAAATTGTCACATTTGTATAAAACACTCGTAAACTTAAAAAAATAAATAAGAATATTGAATTTACAATTGTACGCGAAATACATTTAAAATATAAATAGGGTCAGTTGTTTAACAGTGAACCAACCGGACAGAGCGAACCACCCCCTCCATCAACCTAATTTAAAATACTACAGTTTAAAGTGTATGGGTCAAAAAAGACAGTTCCGAGCCCCAATCGTTTCTTGTTTATCAACTAAAAATTCAGAACTGAGTCTTCTGTTGCATGACTTCTTTGTTTACATCATAGTTGCTATTATTTCTTATTTGTAATGATAAATGCCTTATATTTCTAAGTAAAAAACGAAACTGCCCTTAGGTTTTAGTTTAAATTTTTTTATTAGAAAGTACAGTGGTTAACCCTGGACCATTTGCACTAAATATGCGTTAATGACAAAAGTTTTACCATTTTGCTGTTTTCTATTTGATAACTTGTCACGGTTTTGTTTCAAAACTAATATTTTTTTAAACTGTATGTTTTAATTTTTAATAAACTCTCCAACATATGTGATTAATTGTGTAACCGCAGTGTTCCACAGCGAACCAAGTTGCATTTTCTTATTGCTGTAATTTGAACATTTGAGTTTTTACAAATTTAGTGTTCCTTGCAAATGAAAGAATATAATAAATACTTTACATATGAAAAATTTCAGAAATGTAGCTTCAATCGGAAAGATAGAACAATGATCAAAACATAGGCTGGTTTACTGTTGATCAACTGAACCCAAAATAAAGTAAAATTGCATTTAAAATTAAAGTATTCACTCAAAATTATTAACTATGGAGCTAATGAGCAAGTATCAACGATATTAGTAATTTCAGTTAATAAATACTGTACTCTGTAAATTCCAGGTAAAGGACCAATACATTATTGATACTAGATACATACCCGAATGAATGTATATTTAAATATTTTAACTTTAATATTGATCTTTCACTTTCACCTTGAACTAAGAAATACCAAATAGGAGTCAAATCGATCGAGATGTTCTAAAAACGCTAATTTTGTTATTAATGAATGCATTTCAAACGATAATACATGATGACACAAAAGGAGCTTTCAAAGTAAACATTAAACAATGGTATACAATATTCAACACTTCAATCCATTCTCGCCACATGCAAAAAATAATATTATACCTTCAAACAGGTCAATTTGTAAACTTTCCTGAAATTAAAAATATTTTTATTAGGGGGTTAATTAAATTTTAAATGTTTACTACCACAACCACAAATGCATACGCCATCGATGTGAATTAGAAAACATAAAAATAATGACTCGAATCTCATACTTAGTAATTTTGTCATTATTATCAGTAATGTGTACTTAAAAGGCTCACATACACAAGTTATAGAGCAATTTGCACCGCTAGTCGTTAGAAAATAAGCGAAGCTATAGTGACATTGTTAAAGTAAAAATGTCAATTTAAGTTCTTAACTACTAGAGGTGCAAATGGACCATAGTGCACGTAGAAAAAGACCGAAAAAGAGCAAAATTTTACCAGTAAAATTAGTATTGTCTAGTTATAATAATACCTTTTGCATCACGAAATCGGTTTTAATATATAATAGTATTAAATTGTCAGTTAGTTCCTCATGTCCCATTATTTTACTTTTAAAACGCCCTATCTTTTACTCGATTCCAAGAGATTTAAAGTTGTAAAGAAATGTTTGCATATTGTGAAAACCTTACAGATATTTCGAGAATAATGAAGGTACTTTATTGTAAAAAAAATGTAACAGAACAAATACCCTTTATATATTATGTGATTTGTCTCGAATTTGGTATGTTTCATAAATAGATAACCTAAGGATAAAAGTCCAAAGCAAACATATAAAAAAATTCATGTATATTCAAATTATAAATTGTTGATTAGTAGGATGATTTAATGTAAAAAAGATAACATTACAATAATAAAATTACTTCTCAAATGTGCAAAGAGAGAAAAGACATTTTCCTTATTCTTTTTGCTGTATGTGATATCTAGTCACTTACATTTTTCCTATAAAGTTTAATCAATAAAACCATATTAGTGCGTTTAAACAGAACTCGAGAACAGTATTTACATATAAAAGAATTTACTAAACAGAATTATTGCGAACGCAAAGACTTGCTCCTAAATTCATTCATAAAAACGCCATACAGGCTTTTGATAAATTATATATATTATTTAAACAGGTATTTTGATCAGTTTAGATTTGTACCACTAGACATTTTAATAAACAATATTTACAATTAATACTAGCTATTCATCTGTAGAAACTAGATTCAGTCTAATTTGACTTTTCAACTAATTGTGTGTTTTCTAAAAAATATGTTTTAAAGCATGACGAATCGTAGTGAATATAAGAATTTTAAAAATACATTTTTTTTAAAGTCAAATATAACTGATCTAGATCCAAGATAGTGAAGTGTTAGGTGAAACGAATTTATCTGATGATATAATTTTAAAAATGCAGTTATGTAATACAATAAACTAGGATATGAACACATATTTTTCATAGCATTTGTTTTCACAAGAATATATTTTACTTGCACTATTTATTTGTATTCCGTTTCACCAACAATTTAAGTTTCAGCAAAAGGCAGAAGAATAATTGGTGATATGGTCAATGATTTGTACATGTGTGTGCATGTAGCCCAATGCAGTGCAAATATTATGCGATAGTAAACATTGATCGCTTAGTTGAGCATCTTTATTCCGATTTGTAATTCGGATCTATTAAATTGTATTTTTCTGTATCATGGAAGTATTCATGTACATGGTAAGATATAGAATAAACATTCCAAAACACTGTCAGTCCTGTTCTGTAAGATATCCCAAACTTGTATATAATAGTTTTACCAGAAACAGGAAGAAAATAGAAACATAGGGATTTCATACATAACGTAGCGAACCCTTTGAACAATTTTTATGAGATGTATAATGAAAAAGGAATTTTAAAATATTCTACATGAATAAAAATAAATTAATATTTGTATAACTTTTTCAAATTTGAGTTAGTGGCGGAGTCCCTAATGTAGGGATGCCAAATTAATACCATTTCATGTTTAAAGAAATCAGTTATATAAAAGAAAGACACAACTTTTTAGAAACTTTTTTATGATTTGGTCCTCTTCAAATATTTGCAGTGTATTTAGCAAAATTATTATTGAAATTTCAAAACATTATTTTTATGTAATTTATAATAATGATCCATTACCAACTCGCTATACATACAGGACGATTTAAAAATTAATTATTTCCGTTAAATTTTTTCAAATACGTTTATGTGTTAACTCAAAAATACATGATATTAAGGTTCATAAATTTTTTATTCTACACAGTAGTCAAGTAAATTTATATCCACACCCGTAAATTAGTTGTTTGTTTCTGATCTAATTCCGGGCTAGTACTATTGGAAAATTTTATTACTCTCGTGCATGACTTGTAGTTTATTGATTCATTCAGCTACATTTAATTTGTTGTAGGTCCTTTAATTTGTCTTACCGCTAATTTACTATGAAACCAAATTTCAAGGCTAAAAAATTTGAGAAACTATTTTTTTGTTTTGCTGGCCACCTTATGAGAGACTAGTTAAAAGAAGATAATCTACTTTTAAATCATCTTGTACAAGAATTGAAAGGCTTATAAAAAAACAGTTGACATTAAATGTGCGTATTACTCTTTGTTTGAGATAGATACAATATGTAATTGAATAAAATTTAACTGTATGTAGCTCAAATTTAGTGTTGATATAATACATTCTCCTGCCTTTGCTGTTGTCCTTTACTACGTTGCGTTGATCGCTTTCAGAAGATATTCGATGAAAAAATAAAAAAACAGCAAAAGTACAGCCACAAATCAAGAAATCATAGCGCTAATCAAAAGATAAAGAACCATGCCAACCAACGGCATGACATACCAAAAGAATTTATTATAAAAACTATTACACACGACATCATACTGGGATTTAAGTGAAGTTAGGTCGCGTTTCAGTCCTAATTTTTCTTCGCTGACCTGTGCAAATCGTTCTTTTATCAAAACAAGTTCTTCTTCAAGTTGAGACAATTGTTCATAAGTTACTAATGGTTTCAGTAGATTAGGTTCTGCTGGCTGTGGTCCTGTTGGTTTTTCATCTGGATTTTCTTGCATTTTTTCAAGTTTCTCATTGGATTGTTTCACTTTCCCCAAAGCAATTTCTAACTCGACATTCATGTTGATCAATTTGTCCTTAAAAGAATCGTAACATAAAAATAAAGATATGGTTGCAAAAATCATTTACCTTTTGTTGTTGATTTTCATTACAACATTCTTTCCATTTCTGTCTTAATAAGGCTAATTCATGCTTTAAAATTTCATTTTCTTCTAGGTAAGTCTTAGAAACATTTTGTTCAGTCTCTAACGCTTTATCCAATTCTTCTATTTTATTTCTATGAGTATTTGATATAGATTCTAAAGTTTCTATTTTGCGCTTGAGTTCACTTTGTGCTGCATGAAATTGGTATTTGATAGTTTTCGAATCAACAGTATCTTCTTTATCTGTTGACTCATCCGAAAGGTTTCCTGTATCCTATAAAATTGGGGGAAAATATATAAAAACAAATTTAAATACATATTTATATTGTTTACCTCATCTGATTCTTCAGGGAAGTTAAAAGTAACCCTCTTCACTTCCTCCTGGGGTTCATTTCTTAAATCATTTGAATTTTTTTCATCTGCATTTGGTTCTCCATCATTTTCTACCACTTTTTCGGATTCGCATTTTTCTTCAACTGGCCCAACCTAAAAAAATATTTGTTTAACTTTTTTTCCATTAAAAATTTATATTCGAGCTCACAGTTAGGTTAATATGACTTCCTAAACCATTGGATTGATTCATTAGAGATTCTGTTTCCTCGTTTTCACAGATTATATCTTCTTCACATTTTATATCGTCGTTATAAATGAGGTCTAATTGCTAAAAGAAAAATATTTAAAAAATCAAAGTATTTTTATTTCAATAATAATGGTCCCATAACGACTGGAAAATCCTAAAACTAAATTGTGAAGACTTAATCTACTAACATGTGGCTCTTCCTTACTGTTCAAAAGCACTTTACACAGATGGTTTAGATACTCTCTTTATGATCCACCTCCCGTATAAGCACAATTTATAACTAAAGAATTAGTTCACTCACTCTGTCTCAGCACTTTTGATCTCAGTGTTCCAGTTTATACATTGCACAACTCGGATTTGTATTCCTGGTGCATACAGAATCAAATCATAATAGCCCAAGAGCCCACTGTAAATTTTTACCGTCATCTGATAACGAAATGAAATATACCCCAAAAGCATGTAAAAAAATTGTACTTTATTTACCAAATGGCACCTGTGCCAATCCAAATCCTGAGCAAAGTGGTTAAAAAAATTATTTTATATTAAAAAAATTACATAAGGCATGACAGCGCTAATTTTGTTTGCCCTTAAAGTTTTCCAGAAAATAACATATTTAAATATATCTTAATATATATCGTTAAAGGGAAACATTTTCTTCCTTTTAACATCGCACAAAAGCATCTATCCACGATTAGTAGGTAAAAATCATTAAAAATAGAATCAATACGCTAGTTTAGTGATGATGTAATTATGGTTCCACTGACAATTAAAGTGGCAGTAGATTTTTTTGAGAGCGTTTTGTTTACCTAATTATATCGCTTTTTTACTTTTATAAATATATTCCTAAAGTAAGTAGATAACATACATCAAATATACAACAGTTTAGTTACCAATTACATACCTTTAAACTATTTTTTTGTGACCTGTAAACAATATTTAGAAATAAACTAAAAGCGGTAGAAACGTATATGTCAAATTTATTGATGTTTTTGTTAAAAGTTTGGTTAGAGTGGAACCAAAATCACATCACACTGAACCAGCGCATTATGGCCGATTTAAAAATTTATTTGTATGCCTATTGTTGTGATTAATTTTTACAGGTTGCCATAGAAACAAAAAAACTACTATGATTTTGGTTTAAAAGAATTGTCTAAAAACAGTTTATAATTATTATTGACTATTGGAGCATATTTCATTTTGTTATCAGATGACGGTCGAAATTTGCAGTGAGCCCACTGCTATAACTTACTATAACCAATACAATATATGACAACCGCCCATATTCAAACAGCTGTCTCCTGCGCTCCCGAAATTTGTATCCCTGGAGTGGATGTTATTTTGGAACATTCAATTGGTCCGAGTGAGCTAACTGATTATTTAGCAATAAACTGTGGTATAAGTAATGTAACATAATACTGTATAGTTAACATAAGAAGAAAATATTTCATTATTCAATCTGTAGTTAGCATTACCCAATTTAATAATCCTACATAAAATAAAAATTATACATAAATAATAAACTAAAATCAAAGCTAACCCTAGTAAATGCCGTCTAACGTATTTTAATGGTTATCAACCAAGTTACGCGGGAAGCAACTGAATATCTGGGAGATCTACTTTCTCACTTTGTGGAAAATACCCAGCAATAAACATAAGCTTCGACTCGCTCTCACTCACAGATCTATTTCACTCTCACCCACAAGGGGCCCGTTTAAAGTAAATTGTTAAATAAATACGCAGCTTAAATAAATATAAGCTCCGACTCGCTCTCACTCACAGAACTATTTCACTCTCAACTGCATAAGGCCGTTTAAAGTAAATTGTTAAATAAATGCAACCACTCACTTAACAATTTTTAACACATCACTCTATCCCTCTCCAGGGCGAACTTGGTAAAAACCACACCATTTCTTTCAACTAATCACAAGGTAGTGGACAATTATTCAAGGACATACTTTTAGACTCGACGTGACAAAACATTTTTCAATTTGACATTTGAACCTTCACGCCAAACAGTCGCAACTTGTAACATTAAAACAAATATATTCATTTTTTAAAACGATATGTTTTGTGTTTAGTTTTTTATGTAAAAATATTTTCATCAATCAACTGTTTGTTATGTGATTATTGAATTTAAAGTTTAAAAAGATACAATAAAACTAGTTATCAGAAGCAAGTACTTTAATTCCTGCATTCCACAACACTTCTCAACTTAGCAGCAATATTTTCTACAAGATTTATCATTTAGATATAGCCCACAACTCTACTTGATAAGACAGAAGGCACCCTAACACAGACTGCGATAATTTAAGAAAAAACATCGCCGTGACATTTTATTAAAACATATTTTAGACATTTTGTTAGTCTCTAAATTATAAAATACATGAAGATTGAATTCAGATCTGTTTTAAATAAAATTATATTGAGAAATATTCATTTTTACTTTATCCAGTAAAGAAAGTATAGGAATATTTTTTCGCCCTTGATCCTTGACCGTTTTGACCATTTTCGCGATGATGTCTGTCTATCTATCTCGTGTGGTGTGGTGCGCGTGTGTGTGTGTGCTTTAATCCATCCTGAGGTGAGCATATTATTTTTTGGGCATAGTCGGAACATCTGAGGGAGGGTACTTTATAGGGGATACTTTTTCTAATTTAAGGTATATTTCTATTATTTATTATTATAGAAGAAATTTCTTTCAATAAAAGGTGTTTTTTATGCCATTCTCTATCATTTTTGTCCTACACATCACCAAAATCTGAACAATTACAGAAGACAGTAACAGGACTTTCCACAGCGACAAACAGACTGAAGCACAAATCTCACGACATGGATACTTACGAAATCTAGTCGCAAGGACGACTGAGCGATGAGCCGGCCGACAAAGCCCCAATCGAGAGCACTTTACACCTCGATTGCGGCATTTTCGGAGGACTCTTCGGCCAATTGTCCTGAGAATTGTGACAAAAAAACATAGACTACGAACAGGACCATTTACATACAAAGACAACCCTGTTTTTTACTAGCTTTTTCAGGGGACAATAAAGATAACTAACACAAGACAAATCTACAAACCATTACAATTACTGACTTCAAGACATCCTTAATCCCTTAATTATGCCTCCCTGGTAAGGAGTAAGGGCTGCTATATTTAGCCAAATTCAAAATTAATAAACAACAATGCATACTATAGGTGAAGATATCGCCATTGGCCCAGCGGGTACCTGCAAGGCCGGCACATTTCTGATAGGAAATGTGTTCTGTTATTTTATGTAATGTATATATTTTAAATATTTAACAGGTGAATAAATGTTTTAAATAAATAAATAAATAATGTCCTACACATAACTTCTCTAAAAAGGACCGTAATGGAGAAACTTTAACAAAATTTTCGTTGGTAATGAAGACATGAAATTTTTTTTATCATTGATTCATATTCTAAATAAATAATTTTTGATTACATGGACCGTACTCAATATTTTTCATAACTCTACAGGAAACTCATGTGTGATTGAAACAAGAATACATATACTTCAATGGCGTAGCATTTGAAGTAAAACATCATAACTCAGTAAGGAAGCCCATTTTACCTGTGTTTTAGGTTAAATCTTCATATTTTGTGTCAAGCTTGCTCTAAAAAGTCTAGATAGAAACGAAATTACCTACAAAATGTTTGATATAACTAAATAAAAAGTAATAAATGAACACTTCTTTTTAACTTATTTAAGAGCAAAAATTAAATTTCAAAATATATATAAAAAAACTGTTAAAAAAATCTAAAAATGCAAACAACATTTTCGTCAAAGTCGGAACTATTTTTTAATTATATGGCTATCGTAACTTTAACCGGTTAAATAAACATAACGTATTTTATTTTTTAAATATAAAAGTAAAACGGTTATTTACCGTTTCTGGTACCATAGATCCAATGTTCTGAAAGCCAGGCAATGAAAACGCATTCATTTCATGAAGTTTTAATTGGAGATCTAAAAGTTTGGCCGATTCAGATTCTAATTTAGCCTCCAGTTCTTGTATCGATTGTTCTAGTTTGGTCCGCTGTTCATGAGTCTCAGTTTGTTGATCAGTCAACTTTCTTGCTACCTCCTAGCAGATACAAAAAAAAATCAATTAAAAACAGAAACAGTATACTTTTAATAATAATTATGTATCATATTTGAATATATTCCATCAAATTAAGAGCGATTCACAAAAATGTGTTTAAAGGCAATAACTGAAAAAGATAGTCATATTCGTGACAACTGTACACGGCTCTGAATTAAATCCAAACTGACACATAAAAAGAAGAAACGTACGCTCCAACCTGCGTGAATTATTCCAAGACCTACTTTAGACACAGTTTAAGGTGAAAACAAGAAACAACCATTTATAGGGGTATTATTGTATTAGTACTCTAAGCGAGAAGTAAAATAACTCGACGCTATATTGTTAAGATTTACTAACGTAATTTCACTTCCAGATCTTAAAATTCGTGTATTGGCTGAGCCAAATTATAAAGCTTTATCGAAGTATAAGGTGGAGTAAATACAGAATAATACACCAAATTAGTGATGATATATTTGGTTCCAATGACAATTACAGTGACAGATGCAGTGCCAGTAGACCTGTTTATTATTTTTTTTTATTTATCTAAATTATATAGTTTTTTAAACATTCATAAATAATAATATAATAATACACTCGCACTTAAAAAAAATTTAAAGCCTAATAAATTGACTGATTCCGTAGGAATACCAATTCATCAACAATCTTGAAAAAGAGAAAAAATAATAATAATAATAATAATGACAGAAGGGATGCTATAAAAATTCAAAGGGTTGCAAAGATTAAATTGTAATTGATACAGTAGCAGTACATCAGGCTATTAAAAACCAAAGAAATATGGGCATGACCTATATAGACTATAAAAAGGCCTTTGGCTCAGTGCCTCACTCACACTTGATCGAAATATTAAAAATCTATAAAATTTACCCAGCTATAACAAACTTTTTAGAACATATAATGACCAACTGGTCAACGGAGTTGCATTTATCAGGAGACAAGAAAACTCATAAATCAGGATCGATCAAAATCAGACTGGGAACATTTCAGGGAGATGCACTAAGCGCTCTATGGTTCTGTATGTGTTTGAATCCACTAAGTCGAACATTAAACAACACTCAATATGGCTTTATTATTAAAAAACGAACATGGAAATAACTGCAAAATATTCCACCTTTTATATATGGACGATCTAAAAATATATACAAACTGTAGAAGAAAACTTATTACTCTATTACTAAAACTTTCAGTGACTCTATAAGGAAATTGGACTGGATAAATGCAAAATAATTGATCTTTATAAAAGTACCTTAAATAGCTCTAATTTTTTAATGTGGACAACGATAAAGTCATAGAAAGCCTTAGTTCAGAAGACAATTATAAATACTTAGGAATCATGCAACTTAGAGGAATCAACCACAGTGAAATTAAAGTGCAGCTAATAGACGACTTTAAAAAAGAATACAATCAAGATGCAAATCAAATCTCACCAGTTCAAACAAAGTAAAAGCTATAAATACATATGCCATATCGACACATATTCCTTTCGTATTATAAAATGGTCCGCTACTGACCTAGAATCCATATCTCGAACACGACTCGTGTAATATTAACAAAACATCGAATGCATCATCCCAAATCAGCCATAAAAAGAATATTATTACCAACAGATATAGGAGGTGTAGGCATATTAGATATCAACCGTCTTCACCAATCGCAAATAAAGTCTCTCAGACAATACTTCCATTAAAAATCCACTAATCAGACCTTGTTTAGAACAGTATGTCAAGCAGATACAAAAAGCACACCTTTATGACTCTGAAGATAATAGATATTCGATCCAGTCCCGAATACAAAGATGGAAGCAAAAAACTGCATGTTAGTCACGCAAATCACCTGCTTCACGAAAATACTGATACTGAAGCATCAAACCTATATCTAAGAGGAACTCTATTTGCAGAAACAGTCGGATTCATAGGCGCCATACAAGACCGAGTAATGAATACAAGAAACTATCAAAAGTTCATATTGAAAGATGAAAATATCATTGACAAATATAGGTGTGAATCACCAAACGAAACTATTGAACAAGGCGAATCTCAAACTTTGGCAACAATGGACTACACGCAAAGACATAACAATGTAGCCAGAATTATACATCAACAGCTAGGGAAGAACTCAGGACTGATTAATTAAGATAAACCCTACTACAAATAGACCCTGCTCCTGTATTAGAGAACTTACAATTACAAACTATACTGGGACAGAGAAATCCGCATCATCACTAATCGACCAGATTAGGGCTCGGAATATTTCAGATTTTTGTATTCGAATATTCGTTCGAAACTTTATTCGAATACCCAAATTATTCACCATTCGAATATTTCGAAATATTTGAATATTCGAGTACACGAGTATTCCAATATTTGATTATTCGATTAACGTATAATTTATACCTGTTTATTTTGGTATGATGTTTGGTTCTTGATTCTAAAAATTACTGGTATTACTTCTGTGTATGAAATTGTAAGTAGATAATTTACAGTGCACACGATTTTCTTTTTTATCGAAGTAAACCCTACTGCATTCTGAACTCATATTTAACACACTATTTAATATATTTAACACACTAATAGGAATAAAATAACTATAGTAAGTCATAGCTAAACAAAAATAAACAAGCGTGTGAAAATTGCGAATGCGAAACAACGTTGGGGATTCCCCTCAATTACCAAATAAAACGCCAGCGCTATAAGGAAATAAATAAATACAATGTTGCCTTAACGTAATAGTACCAATTCCCTGAATGTTGTTAGTCATTGCGAATAATTACAATGCTCACATAGGAATATTAAACTCACCTTTAAATTTATGAGACTTACATGTATAATTTTCTTTATTAAATTGTAATATCTAATGCTATGTGATATCTATATTATCTTTTTAACGTTCTCATGCATATTGTATTATGTTTAAATGATATATCCGTTAAAAAAATAAAAATATTAATAACAAAAATTAATAATAATTTGTGTTAAAAATTTGGTTGAAAGTTAAAGTGGAACCAAAATTACGTCACACTAATATGGTGTAATAAATTCTCGTGAACGAAGTTGTAGAACTGTTGGCAGTATAAATAAAGACGAGAACGAGACAAAATCATTCATTTCGATTTCCGAATACGAAAAATAAAAGGTGAGTACCTTAAAAAATATTCTTCTATTAACATATTCCATCCTTGTCAGAATTTTCCTAATGATTATATCGTTATGTTACATACAAGAGTACGTATTTATTACACATTAAAATTTGAAAATCGGAACCAAAAATACCAACCACATTTAGAAACATGTACCGTCTTCGATAATTCAAGAACAACATGGATTTCTTTCCAAAAAATCAACAGTTACCAATCTTTGCATTTTTACTAATTATGTGGCTTCTCAACTTGACCATCGTCAAATTGACACGATATACAAAGACCTAGTTGATAAGGTAAATAATGTTTTATTAGGAAAACTAAAAGGGTTTGGTTTCAATGAAAATTTAATAAATTTTATGAAATCATATCTAACATGTCGTAATAATAACAACAATGTAGTGGTCAATATATTTAAAAATATTTCAGTAGTACCCCAGGGATCCACACTACGACCTCTACTTTTCATCCCGTTTATAAATGATATCAATGAATACATTAAATTATCAAAAATTTTTACTTTCTGCAGATGACATAAAACTATTTTTATAAATCAGCTTTCGTAAGGATGTAGATGTTCCTCAGTCTGATATTAATATAATTGTATACTCAGTGATTTGTCCCTAAATGAATCCAATAACACATACCAGAAAAAATGAACAAATAAGAGGTAAGTATAAAATTAACAGAGCTGAACTCAAAGTATTAAATATACTATTAAAGATATTGGTGTTGTGTTCAATAAGAAACTCCTTTTCATTGATCACTAGAAACATCTAACATACGAGTGTTACAGAACACTGGGATTTGTTCTAAGGACTTGTCACGACTTTACTTATCATACAACTATCTTACTTTTTAATTCCTATGTCAGATCAAAACTAGAATACTGCAATCCAATATGGAACCCTCAAACAATTTCTGGATCTGAAATGTTAGAAAGAATTTGAAAAAAACTTCTAAGGGAAATGCACTGTAAAAAGTATGGTGTTTATCCAATATTTATCTCCTACCAAAATTGCCAAGTAAACGTATAGAACATGCCTCAATTCTTTTTATATTTGGCACCATTAGGATATATGAACTCTGTATATGTATTATCTAAGATCATTTTAAGTATACCTGATATACGACTAAAACCCAGAGATACTCTAATTCAATACGCCCATCCAAAGATGCCTTAAACCACTAAATTGATATTTAAAAAGCCATCCTAATGAAGTTGACGTTTGCAATATGCAAAAGTCGAAATTAAAATCATACCTATTACATCTAGACCTTGTCCTTATTTTTGAGTGCATGACATCTTTGTATTACTAAAATTTAAACTTTGTAAATAGTCTTAGGTAATTTTTTAATCTTTTAATATTTGCAATATTCTAAACTTATATCTTCTATTATTTTATAACTGTTTGCATTATAAATTGGACCTGTTCTGTATATTTGGCATAAAATAAAATAAATAAAAAAACTTGTTCTTTTACAGAATTTATAACAAAGAAAGGAAGTTTTTTTTGTACTGTAATATTAATTTATTTAAACAGTTTAGTTTATTTTTACTAATTTATTTTATAACTGAAATTATGTCTACTAAATAAAACACATATTTATATTTCTTTTACTGATACACTAATATACATTGACAATATTTATTCAAACAGAACGATATCTTAACTAGAACTGAACTCAAACGGCAAAAGTTTATACTTTGATCTATTTGTATACATATGTGGCGCTCTAAAGTTGCTCTCGAATATTATAGACGTCCTTCGACTAAGAATTGGTGTTTCTAGATTGTTTAGTCAACATTCTTCAAGGGATCCAGCATATTCTAGAATAGACGATTTACTTCGATCGGCGATAACGAGCATTGGCGTTTCATAGGGGTTTCGGAGGTCGATTTATTTTATCGAATATTCTTTGTAACGAAAAAAATGAAAGCCATAAAAGACCCAAATAAGACAGAGAGGGACTTAAAGGGATTAGAGCAGGACTAGACTGGTTGAAAATGACTCGCATGACATTACTATGGAGTAGCCTATGTCAAATTCTTTTTAAATGGCCGTTTGGAATTTATTCACATATTCACAAGTTATAACTGGCATGACTTGTTTTTCTCATGGCCTATTTTGTTTGACCACTTTATAATATTTATTTGGAAAAATATTTAAAAAATGTGTTTCGACTTTTATTTTTAGTTTTACTTTTCATTCATATCTTACATCAGAATTTATTTCATAAACATTTTAAAATTAAAATGCAAAACAAATCATTTTTTCTCCAATAGCATGACACGTCCCTTGCTCTGGCGTGTTAAAGCTATTAAAAGTACGTTAACTTTTATAAGTGGCCAAAAATCAGCTGAAAAACAGAAAATCTGAACATGCAACCTCATAGGCACGCTAACTAGTGATTTTACTTCCCGTTTACCCCTATGCACTGATATTAGACACAACGACGAAAAACTACTAGACTAATCCATTTATTCATAATTAACCACTTACGAGACGGCTGCTAATTTGAGTAGGGATGATTTGTTTATCTGAGGAGCAAGTATGCCTTTTATGAATGAATCAGTATTTACGTCTACGGCACTTGTTTTACACTGCTCTCGGGGACATAATATATCTTTTATCATGCAGTGTATTAACACCCCATTCCCAACATAACACAACTGCTCTCACACTTTAAAATTAATTGCGTACTTTCCTGGAAATTACCTTCAACTATGATAGTTGTAATAATTAAAAAAATACATTAAACTGATAATAACTGGAATTAAGAATGCAAATAAACTTCCTTAATATAATTTTGAAAGCCTTTTGTACGTTTTAGAGCCTTCTGAAGTCAATAAAGAATTATAACCATAAAATAATATAAATTAATGAATATAATATATATAATGAATATAATGAATTGAATGTCCAGAGCTCCTAGAACAAATTAATTTATATGTACCACAAATAAATAGGAGAAATGAGCAGACATTTTACCTCTCTACTCCCAGAACGAATATCATGATGAATTCTCCCTTAAGTAGAATGTGCATCGATTTTAATGAAAATACTAAAGGAATTGTCCCATTCTCATGTTCATTAAATTAGTTTAAGAATAAAATAAAAATATTGTCATAAATTAACGGGTTTCTTTATCTATTGTGACGAAAGTCTAATTTATTTAAACTTTATTTATTTAAAAACACATTATTTACAATTTATTTCAGACGTACTATTTAATTTATATAATATTTGAACACTAACTAAAAATTCTAATTTATTTCTTACACTTTTACTTTTCAATACAACGTTCTATATTAAACTAAACTCGGCGCTGATACGTCCTCTATTTATATTAGTCTAACTCCGCTACTGGAAAATGCTAGAGACTTCCCGAAGGTGACTAAACGGTAGTCCCCGCCATTCCAGATGTTTCGAGTGAATCAGCGTCAGATATTCACACGTCAGCGTTGCTTCGGTCACGAGTTGATTGCGTGCGTATACAGGGTCGGATCGTATTAGGAATATCATGACATTGCCCCCTCCTTAAGAAATAGTTCCTCCTGGAACTAAAATTGAATGGTTGTATTTGCAACTGGATCTTCTTTTACAATTTCCAGTTGCATGGAAGTAACAAGGCACAGTTTTCGTTATAACCTGAACGCTAGGAGAATGGCTGCAGACCAGTATTTCAACCTGAGTATCTTGAAAGATGACTTCCACCATGTTTCTAATGATCCTCCAATTCAGCTGGTTGCTCTCCATCTTTGGCATAGCTAGTTTCTGTATATTGGACTCCAGTACATGCTCCCTCAGACTGAGTAATGCTTCCCATACATCCTGATAGGTGGATCGATCTCGGAAGGTGTTCTTTGTTACCAAATAGAAAAGATAACGCGATCCACCTAGAAGTTTTAATGCTTTTCCAGGGACTGGTAACTGATCTTGAAGTTCTGGCAATCGACTAAACTTCTTCCGGAATATAGATGCCAGATCTCGAGCGTCGTAGATGTTGACGGAAGTACTATGGACCAGCGAGTAGTCTTTTGGAACCGTGAGCAGGTCTTGTTGTTGCTCGGTTGTAACACCATGTCTTGCTTTTCCGGTACCCCCATATGCACCCATAAACTCTTCAAAGACAAGGTCAGGTGTTTCTTGGAGCTGGTTTACTTCTTCTTCCTCTTCATGGTCACCCTCAAATGGCGCCAGCCGGTTTTGGTGCACTACCCTTGGTTTACCGTTCGGGATCTTACTTATACGGTAAATGACATCATTGATTCTTTTCTTGATGAGATACGGACCTTCCCAAGACCTTTGAAGTCTCGGAGAATAACCCTTTTGTCTTTTTGGGTTATGGAGCCAGACTTTGTCGCCTTCCTTGAAACCTCCCTCCATGGCTTGGGTATCATATCGCTTCTTCATTCTGTCGCTGGCGATTTGAAGATGCGAGCGGACCAATTCATGCATATCGTCCATTCTTCTTCGCAACTGGATCACATAGTCTTCACCAGCTACATCTTCTCCAGGTCGGCATCCAAACTCAAGGTCGCACGGTAGTCTCATCTCACGCCCAAACAGGACCTTTGCTGGTGTTTGGCCTGTTGATTCATTGACAGCGGATCTATAAGCCATTGCAAAGAGCGAAATATACTGATCCCAATCTCGCTGATGGTTTGAAACCACTTTTGACAGATATTTTCCAATGGTCTTATTCATTCGCTCTACCATTCCATCAGATTGTGGGTGCAATGCTGTGGTTCGGGTTTTCTTCATGCCTAGTCTGTCACAGATTCCACGGAAGAGTTGGCTTTCAAAATTTCTGCCTTGGTCACTGTGGATCTCCAAGGGTACTCCAAACCGACAGATAAACTCTCTTATTAACACATCTGCAACAGTTGCGGCCTCTTGATTTGGAATGGCGTAGACTTCCACCCACTTCGTGAAATAATCCATAACCACCATCATGTATTTATTACCATTCTCAGTCATGGGGAATGGTCCAGCAATATCTAAGGCGATCCTCTCAAATGGGCTACCAACGTTGTATTGCTTCATGGGAGCCTTCCTTTTTCGCTGAGGTCCATTACTCATAGCACAGCTGGTACATTTCTTACACCAGTCCTTTACATCATCGGAACTATTCATCCAATAAAACCTTTCCCGAACTCTCTGAAGGGTTTTCCTAACACCGAGATGTCCTCCTGATGGACTGTCGTGTAACTGACGAAGTACTTTGGCTACTCTACTCCTTGGAACGACCAACTGTCTTCTGTTCTCGGAACCATCATCATTTTCAAGTACTCGCTTTAATAAGCCATCTTCCAGGATAAAGAAGTCCCACTGAGCCAAATACGACTTAAGTAATGGAGAGAGATTAGATACTTCTTGCCAAGTAGGTCGACGATTTTCCTCTTTCCATTGTCGCATCTTCTTTAGGATGGTATCGTTCTCTTGTTCTTCCCTAATTTTAGCAGGGGCCCACTCATCGTTGACTACCGTTGTTCTTAGTAGTCCACTTTCTTTGGATTCCGCTTTGTTGCAGTGGGAGCACTCTGCTGGGCACGGTCTTCTAGAAAGGGAATCGGCATTTCTGTGGCTAATTCCGGCTCTATGTTCGATCTTAAAGTCGTACTCCTGAAGTCGCTCAATCCATCTGGCGATTTGACCCTCCGGATTTTTGAACTGCATCAACCACTTAAGAGCAGCATGATCGGTACGGATTAAGAATTTCCTTCCATATAGGTATTGTTAGAAGTGTTCCACACATTTCACAACTGCTAGGAGTTCTCTTCTCGTGACGCAGTAATTTCGCTCAGGTTTCGAGAGCACTTTACTAAAATAACCCAGTACTCTTTCTTTTCCTTCTTGAATCTGTGAAAGCACTCCTCCAATTCCCACATTACTGGCATCGGTATCCAGGATAAATTCTCCCTCTGGTAGTGGATAGCCTAATATTGGCGCTGTTGTTAAATGCTTCTTTAAAGTTTCGAAGGCTGTTTGGTAGTCTTCGTCCCAGCAGAATTCCCTCGCTTCTTCTGTGAGTCTCGTTAGTGGTTTAGCAATATCTGCAAACTTCTTTATGGATCTTCGGTAGTACGTACAAAGCCCAAAAAAACTTCTTATTTGGTGTTTGTCCTTTGGTTGTGGCCACTCTTTGATAGAAGTGACTTTTTCCTTATCTACAGCCACGCCATCCTTGCTGACTACATGACCCAGGTAATTAACTTTATTTTGGAATAGTTGGCACTTCTTGGGGTTTAGCATCAGTTGGGCAGCTTGAAGTCTTTTAAAAACATCTTCTAAGTTCTTTAGATGTTCATCAAATGTTTCCCCAAGACTATTATGTCGTCTAAATAAACCAGGCATGTTTTCCAGGATAACCCTCTCAATACGTTTTCCATAAGTCTTTCAAATGTCGCGGGGGCATTACATAATCCAAATGACATAACATTGAATTGCTACAATCCAGATCCGGTGGTAAAAGCTGTCTTTTCTTTGTCTACTGGGTCCATTTCCACCTGCCAGTATCCAGATTTCAAGTCTAAGGTAGAGAATAGTTTACTTCCGGCCAATGTGTCTAAGGTATTGTCGATACGAGGCAGAGGGTAACTATCTTTCTTGGTAACATTGTTCAACTGACGGTAATCCACACAGAACCTCGTAGTTCCATCCTTTTTCTGGACCAGGACTACCGGAGAGACCCATGGACTGGTAGAAGGCTCTATCACCCTGTCTTCCTTCATTTCCTGAACAATCCTTTCAGCTTCCTCTCTCTTGGCCTTTGGTAATCTTCGAGCCGATTAACGAATCGGCCTGGCGTCACCAGTGTCAATTTTGTGTTTTACAACAGAAGTTCTTCCTGTTTTTCCTCCTTTTGGCACAAAAATGTCACGATATCGTCGAAGAAATTCCTTTATTTTCTTCTTCTCTGATTGATTCAGAGATTGACCAGCAACTGCAATCATTTGCTCGAATTTGTCGTTGGAATTATCAGAAGTTGTTGTCTGACGAATTATGGACGTTACAGGTACACAAGTTCCGATTCTGGTCTCTTTCTTGATGGTAATCGGGTGATCATTAACGTTTATGAGACGAACTGGAATTTCTTTTGCAGTCGTGACCAACCCCTTTCCGATCAGAATGCCTCGTCCAACCTCTTCATCGTAGTTACAAGGTTCCATCATGACTGGTGTTCCTTCTTCCATAGTTTCTTGAAGCCGTGCTACTATAACGGTTTCACTTCTGCCAGGTACCACCGTATCCTCCTGTACAGCAACTGGCACGGTACTGTCCCCATATAGATTTAGGAATACCTCTTCGGCACCAACTTTGATCACTCTGTTTTTAAAGTCCAACTGGAAACCATGTAAGTTCATTACATCCATTCCAAGAATCACATCTTCTTCAATATCAGCGACAATAACAATATGAGTGAACTTTTCTGTACCAATTCCCAATTGAACCTGGATTTCCTCATGGATGTTGGCACTTTCACCTGTGGCAGTCCGCAGTCGCAATCTTGTTGGTAGAAGTCTCTTACAGTTCTTTATGGTTGTTGGTCGTATAATGGTCCTAGTTACTCCAGTATACACCAACAGTGTATACTTTTTACCATTTACTTCGCCGTCTACGTATACACTATCATCGCGACATTTCAAAGAGGCTATCAGTACGAGAGGGTCTTTGGAGTTTTCCTGTGGCGTGTTGTCTTCAGTTGTTGTGACCCTAGGGCGTTTGCACAAACTGCGTACATGCCCCAGTTCACCACAATTCCAGCATCTGATGGTCTTTGTCTTCATCTTTTTATCAGTAAAGGTCTTCATTATGTTAACTAGTTGGTCGAGTTTATCTTCTACGTTTTCTTCTTTTACAGTTCTCACTTTACTGTATCCTCCAGAAGCCTGCGTAGCTGCCTCATACTCTAAAGCAGCAGACAAGACATCGACCAATGTTTTGTGGCGGGCTAAGCGGAGTGTTTTCTGCATCTCGTAGTCACGGAGTCCATCAACAAATGTTTGGACTGTTAAACATTCCATCATATTTTCCGGAACTACTTCATATTCTTGAAGGGTCTCGTCTCGTTTCTGTTTGCGATTCTTGAACTGTGACTGGTATAGATGCTCCAAATGTTCGTGGCCATATCGCATGTTAAGTCTCTTTTTCAGTTGTTCAAAATCATCTGTCTCTTCCACGGGTATAGTCTGAAGGGCATCTAAAGCGTCTCCTCGAAGGGCGATTGTCAGATTCACTGCCTTTTCTCTCTCAGACCACTCGTTTGCTCTGGCAGCTGTTTCGAACTGCTTAAGGTAGTTCGTCCATGACATCTTTCCGTCGAAAGTTGGGGCTTTGACACGAGCAGAGTTTACAGCTCCTTCCAATTTTAACTTCGACTCCACCTCATGACACTTTATTTCACTGTCCTTGACTGGTTCTGTATGTTCGAGTTCTTCTATCTTCTTTTCCATCTCTCTTATTTTCTTCTCTACAGAAGACATTTTGTGTTCCACATCAGCAGAGATTTCGATTTTTAAAGAAGACATTTCGGTGTCTTCTAAGGAAGAAATATTAGACGAAAATGTATTTTCCATAGAAGACATTTTGTTTTCCAAGCCGGAAGAAATTTCATCTTTTAAAGAGGAGATATATCAGAAGAAACTTTAGTTTCTAAAGAAGAGATTTCGCTTTTCACGGAAGAAACATCAGAAGACACTTTTTCTTCTAAAGAAGAAATATCGGACGAAACTTTACTTTCTAATGAAGAAATGTTAGAAGAAACTTTATTTTCTAACGAAGAAATAGAAGAAATTATAGCAGAAGCATCATCCGAAAATAAAAATGTTTCCGGATCCAAACCTTCATTTTCTAGTGCTTTTTTAAGTCGTTCTGCCAGCTCTGATTTCTTCCCTGCCGTCTCCAGTTCACGTTCTTCTAATTCTCGACGTAGCTCAGGCACTTTTAAATCACACAGTCTTTTAGCCATTATTGTCCACTATTTATTTATAGTTCCACTTCTAACACCAATGTGACGAAAGTCTAATTTATTTCAGACGTACTATTTAATTTATATAATATTTGAACACTAACTAAAAATTCTAATTTATTTCTTACACTTTTACTTTTCAATACAGCGTTCTATATTAAACTAAACTCGGCGCTGATACGTCCTCTATTATATTAGTCTAACTCCGCTACTGGAAAATGCTAGAGACTTCGCGAAGATGACTAAACGGTAGTCCCCGTCATTACAGATGTTTCGAGTGAATCAGCGGCAGATATTCGAGAGCGGTCCGGCTGTTTCCACACGTCAGCGTTGCTTCGGTCACGAGTTGATTGCGTGCGTATACAGGGTATCATATTAGGAATATCATGACACTATATTTCATTACATGTTTGTCTATTTTTGTTAAATTTGGATATTCATTACTATTCTTATTTATGTTTATTTTTATTATTATATATTATATACTTGTTTCAGCATTATTAGTATTTAAGCTGTCCTGTAATTGGATGTACTCCTGTTTGGACAATAAAGGATTTTTTTTATAAACAATCCTTGTAACAAGACTCCCACAACAATTTGACAACTACGTGGATAACACTGAATGTTTTTCAATTCGATTTTTGTAAACAAAATTAGTCTAGTAGTTGTTTGTCGTTGATTGTAATAACGTTCATTAAAATGTATGGACCTGATAAATTGGGACAGAACTTAATAATGTGACATGTCTGAATGACGTGAACCTCATATTACTCAATCTAAACATATATCAAAGTTAACCAGACTCATCAATTTTAATGGACGTGACGTTCTTGCAACTATATGTGTAAGGGTGTAATATACAGGGTGTCCCGAAATTAGACGGTCATATTTTAACAGCGTAATCTACATCCTAAAATAGGAGTAAAAGTTCATATAAACTTAGGTCCGAAAACGTTTCGTTTTCGAGATACAGGGTGTTGCAAGTGAAGTCCTGATGGCACATTTTTGTAAATATTTTCTAAAATTTCTTTAGTCACTGATTTTCCAAAGTTAAAAAAAAATAAAATTTCTTATTCCACAGGCCTACTAATTATTGGTACACTTTCGAATAAGATAACATCAACTTATCACGAAATTTTCAAATGCTTTTCTCTTGAAAATGGTGCGTCCTAGCGAGATGCAACAATAGTGGCTTTATTATAAAGAATACATTGGTTTTTCAAATTTTATAGTCAAAAATGTTAAAAACTGTCAACAAAAAAAACTTAGGGCAATTTTACCCTACGCCCCCCCGAATTTACCCACCTATGAAAAGGATCAAAAACTGGGGTTTAGACCATTAAATAGAGCCTAAAAAGGTTAGCATTTGTACCAAATTTCACTTAGTTATCTTTAAACGTTTAGAAAATATTTACAAAAATGTGTCATCAGGACTTCACTTTTAACACCCTGTATCTCGGAAAAGAAACTTTTTCGGACCTATGTTTATATGAATTTTTATTCCTACTTTAGGATGTAGATTGCGCTGTTAAAATATGACCGTCTAATTTTGGGACACCCTGTATATTTCCAAACATATGTGGTGTGGACTGCTGATCAAGACGGAAATAGTCTCTTTGGTTTTTGTTAGGAATATATAAGAAATGTAACTTTTGGGCACACTTAATATTTCTATTATTGTGAGAAATTATCAAATTTGCTAACATAAAACAATGTAGAAAAGCGTGTTTTGAATTGTAATTGTAGAAAAATCTATTATATGTATAGTTTATATTTTAGTAAAAAATTACCTCCAATTCTAACTGAGCATGTGCAAATTGTTCTTTAGCTAGTAATGCATCTTGCTCAGCTGATATCCTTGCCCTTTCTTGCTCCATAGCTAAAGCAACAGCTTGCAATCTTTCTGCATGTAGTTTTTCCAGTGCTTCTTTGGCTGCAATCTGATATGCTTCATTATCCTCCTAAAATGTATCAAATAAGTAAGTAAATAGTAACTTTAATGCGAGAAGATGGCGATACATTGAACCAAGAACCGTAAAAAGATGAGCAAATTTACAATTTGATACCATGAAATGAATAAAAATTACGGGTTAATACAGCAGAGGTCTCATACTACAGTTTATTTAATTAAGATTTCAAACTTTTTGTGACAATTTCAATGTTGTTTTGAAGCTTTGGTGGAGTATTGTTAAAACAACACATTGTTGCTACTCTAATAAACCATGGCCAAATAAACTATGAAAATTTACATAATTCAAGCACACACTGAGCAGGTATAAAGCAGTCAAAAATACGGAAACAAATTTGAAAATAGCAATCACCGGCTCGTTAGTATTGTTGTTAATTAAATCACAAACAAAAAACGTTTGTGGATGAAAAAGCCTTGAAGTCAAAAGCTTTGAGTATGAAGAAATGATTGAGAACAAAAAGTTTTGAGAATGAAGAATGAATTGAGGATGAAAACAGGTTTTAGAACAAAAATATAATGTCCAAAAGAGACACATATTTCGTACCTAAATGCGTCTCTAAAATCACATTTTATAGACAGGTCGAAAGAAAAGTACATTTTTTAATCTACCTGTAACCTCGCTAATTCTTCTCTCAATCGATCATCTCCAAAATTTTTGTTAGCTTGTTGCAGCTGATTTTCTAATGCCGATACTCTTGATAGCAAGCGTTCCTCTCCCACATAAGCCTGCCAACTTTCTTCTGCAGATTTTCTGGTTTCTTCCACTACATGCTGAAGAGCGGTAAGTTTGGTCTCAAGACATTGCTCTCGCTGATTTGCTTCTTGTATTATATGATTCAGGCGATACAGATCGTCTAGAGGTACCATACCTAAAAAGTTTACATTTATTAGATAAAAATAACAGTACTTAAATTTGCAAATCACTAAAGATATAACTTTTTTGTACAGTATTAAAAAAATATATGACAATTTTATTTCTTGCAGTTTCGGAATTAGTATAGTAATGTTTTCAAATTTAAATTCAGATATAACATTTTAAATTTTAGATGTAAAAGCTTAAGCCTAAGATTTTTGTTTTACTTTTTTCTTATAATATAATTTCCAAACCGTTTTTGCTACATGTTAAAATAATTAGTAATTATTTCCTTTCAAGCTGTTGCCATAATTTCATACAAAAAAAATTCAAGCTGGCATTATCATTATAACCAATACAATTTTTTGGGTAGAATTTTAGATAATAATAACAACAACAACACCGAAAACATGAAAAAGGACAAATTTATTTTCACATACATTAAAGTCGCTAGAATTTAATTAACAAATCAAAATAACGAAAATCTAAGAAACAAACTCAAAAGGCATAAAATAAAAAAACCGAAAAATGTAGCACTATTTCTATCATTATTGTCTGAAGGATTTCAATCCACGAACTTTTGATATGGAATATTATTATTTATACCAATCAATTCCTTTATCCTTTAGTTGAACTTTTATTTACCTGGTGTTCCCCCATCACTAATAGGACTAGCTTTAGCCTCTTTCCCATCTGGCAAGTACAATTTTATTGTAGCAATTATACAACCATGTGTAACTTTTCTATTATTTTCTACCACATCTACACCAAACTGCACTATATCGCCAGAACTTAGTTCATGATTACCATTGTCTGGGGATAGTCTACTGTTATTTACAAAGGTCCCATTACTACTTTTTGTGTCCTAGAAATTGAAATAGGGTATGTAAATTAAAATAAATATGCATAATTCTCAAGAAAATACGTTTTTTGGTAGGTACAATGTATTTTTTAATAAGTAGGAACCCCTTTTCATTAGATTCAAACTTTGGGACCATGATAAGAGGAACAAAAGTGGAGTTCCATTTTTACTGTTATGATTGTAGTGTTATGAATTATTTATCAAATAGCTATCTTAAATTCTGAAATATAGTCAACAGCTCTTTACTGATGAGCTTTTGATAAAATGTAATATACTTCATTTTTAAGGAATTAGAAAATGTTTATGAACAATTTGGTTCATGAAATAAACACGAATTTTTCCAACGTCTATGGTTTGGAGTTAATTTCAATAGGAAAAAGTGCATAAAAAATTGTAATTTTTGGATGGTGCAAAATTTCTATAATGAAATATGTTTCTTATAAAAATAAAACTGGTGAGACTACTATAAATTGTGATAGCTGCTAAAGGTCGACTCATAGGGAGCGTTCAGGACTGAATTCCAGCGAACTAAAGGTTAAGGAGTTCAAAGGTAAGAGATTGCTTAAATTTTACCGTGAGGATTGCCACAATGGAATAAAGCTTATACCTAAACTTCTTGTGAAAATCGATAATTTGGAGCTAGAAATCAGCAGTTCAAACAATGTAGCTGATTCTGTTAGCAGTAATGACTCTAACCCCAGAGGAGATAAAGAGAAAATAATACATGAGATGATTAAGAGGCAGAGTCGCGCTTCTAACATAATTGTTTGTAACGTGAATGAGTCAAAAATTAAAACTCAAGCAGAACGTGATTGTGAAGATTCAACAGCTGTTGGAAAAATACTAAATAATTTTAATGTAGAGAAAACTAATTTGAAAATGTTTCGTTTGGGAAAATATGTGACAAACAAGACCAGGCCAATTACAGTTATTCTTAAATCACAAGATCATACGCTTAAAAATAATTCTATTAATTCCCGAACATTTGGTGATCAAACTAAGGCACAGCAGGAATATTTTAAAGCGATGAAAACTAAACTACAGATTCTAATTGATAACGGAGATACTACCAAAATAATCAAATACATAAATAATAAACTAACTATCGTTTTAAAACAAAACCAAAAAAAACACTTTATACTTTTTAACACCAATATAATATGTCTCAACGCCCAAAGCATCATAAAAAATAGAGATCAAATCCAAGAATCAATAACTTCAATAACTACAATCCCAAAGTTAGATTTTTTTTAGTTTAGATTCTGTTGACGTTGATATTTATCAGGAAATTTTGGCCAATTGCAAAAATGTAATCAATAATATATCACCAATAGAATCATGCCATTATAAATCAAAATTGCCTTGGTTTGATTATGATGTATATGATAAAAATAGACAAGTGTTAGGATTTAAAATATGTACTGACGGCAATGAAAAACAACCTAAATTGCAAGTTTATAAACAACATAGAAATGTGAATACGTTGATGCTAAAAAAAGAGCAGTATTACTTTAATAAAATAGATAACTGTAAAAATAATCCAAAACAAATGTGGAAAAATAAAAAAAACATTGTTAATAATATAGCCAAAATTAGGCAAACTCTGTAATCTTTGAAACTACAGCAGGGCGGAAATTGTTAACAAACAGCTTAGAAATAGCAATCACTTTTGATGAATATTTTGTGGAAAGCATTGAATGTATTGAGAATATTGTAACGTGGTTTAATGAAAATAACTTTGAAAACTGCGAAAAATGGTGGACAGTTTAGATAATACATGAAACATTAAATTTCAGAATGGTAAAAGATGTTCTTGAAACCATTGGACTTCAAATTTAACTATAAGACATATCTCACTACAAGTAGGATTCCTAATGTATTAAAAATAAGTACTATCACTCCTCTACAAAAGGTAGCTGAAGAATTTCGACCAATCAATACTTTACCTCCTATAGAAATATTATTAGAAATTGCTGTTTATAAACAATAAAATTTTAATTAACAATCTCATCAGCATTACAAATTACACTTTGCCCTATAAAAAATAATTTTGACAAATATAAATGTTGTCCCTGTATTTCTAGATTTAAAAGGGGCTTTTGAGACAATCGACAGGAAAATACTGATTTCAAAACTTTAGCAGTACGGTATAGTGATTGAGTGGCTTAGAAATTTTTTAGAATATCGCAAACAGAGAGTACGTTTTAATGATCAGGTATCATCTGATCTGGATAATGAAGCAGGAATTCCACAGGGTAGTAGTTTAGGCCCACGTCTGTTTATTCTGTACATTAACAATATTGGCCCTTTCATAATTTGTAAATTCATTAACCTTTTTACCGATCATACCTTAATTTGTTGTAGTGATGAAAATTTGGATGTAGGCATTCAGAAAATGAATAGTATTCTAGACAAAGTTAATAAATAATTGAAAATAAACAAACTAAAGCTAAATGTTAAAAAAGAACTGCAATGATATTCACCATGAAATATAAATAATATAGCTTACTTGATACTAACAGCATACATTTAAATATTAACAATGAAAAAATTCAAATTGTCACTTAAATATTTAGGGTTTTAAGTTTTGATACTCAGAATACTTAGAATATATCTACAAAAAAATATCAAAAAAATATGTATTTTTTAGCCAAATATCTCAAAACTTGTCAATGGAGACCAAAATCACAATGTATAACGCTATTATTGAACCTCATTTTGACTCTTGCGCATCAATTATATTCTTATTCAATCAACAAACTAAACAAGTTGCAGTTGTAAAATTATGGGATGAGAATAATTCTAAAAACAAATCCTCATACTCCAGTTATAATTATGGTAAATTCTATCAATTGGTTTATCTGCTAAAAACAGACTGTACTATTTCACCATGATTTTGATTTTCAAAATGGTAAATGGTTGTGCACCTGAATATTTTCAGGAATACATTTCTTTTAATAAAAATATTCATTCATATAATACCAGAGGTCTAAATGACATACACATAAGTAGAATGGTTTATTGAAGCACAATGAATTCACTGTTGTTTAAAGGTTTCCACAAGTTTAATCAAATACCTGCATCTACAAAAAATGTACCACTCTTTCTAATTTTAAAATATATTGTTATTTATGTTATTTCAATTTTAGTGTTTCTGTTCAAATTTTAATTTTTTTTTTTAAATGACTAAGTTTTTATATCTTCTTTTGATCATTTGTACTCTTATTTTATTAATTTTAGTTTTGTACATACATATATAAATACCCATGAAAACGAAGAAGGGTTTGGGGATGTGCCAAAAACAGTTGATTTTTTTTAAATAGTGACAGTGATTCAGAAAATAAGTCTAACTTAAATGAACAAGGCATAGTAAATAAAAATGCACTAAACTATCTTGGTAATTGTTTAAACATAAAATGCAAGGACTATAAATCAAATACCAGGAGACTTGTGAAATGTGATGTGAATAATAAGTTTATTAAAATAAAAGTCTTCTTTGTATTGGCTACTTGATGGACAAAAATACAAATTATCTTCCAACAGACTAATTCGTGTTTGTTCATTCCAAAATACAAACAAAATACCAAACAAAATAGTTTTATTAGAAAAATATTATGCCATTTTCTATTTTGAAAAATGGTTTACCAGCAATTTTTTTAAAGCGAAGTTTTTAGAAGGTGCCCTTTAGCTGTGGTGGACCTAAAAGAATACTATTCTTGTTCTATTCTTGATATAATTTTAACTTTTTATTTTATTTTCGTGACTTTCTGGCTGAAAACAGTTTTTATACTCGAACTGCCAAGATAAATAATTTGAATATACCTACAATTTCAAAATGTTTTTAATTCTGTTCCAATACATTCCCGATGCAACTTCAAAACCCTCTCAATGCACTTCCAAAATACTCATAATGCACTTTCAATCTAGTCCTAATGCACTCCCAATTGGAATGTACAACATGCTCCCATTAAAACTAACCCCTCGAAAAAATCTAACTTTGTATTTATTAAACTGACAGCAGAAGTGCATGGTAGGGATACAAAAAAAAAACAGTTTTCCCCTGTACACTTATTGTAGTATGTAGGAATTACTTTACATCTGACTTCCTCTTTTTTAAACTTCCTACAATCCTTTTTTTTAAGTGTTCACATTTCAACCTTATAAATCTAACTGTTTTAACTAACTATTATAAAGACCAATAATTAAGACATATATGTATTATGTTAATAAAATGGTAACCATTAAAAACTTTATATTCAATGAAATATTTCAGATATAATAATTAGCTTGATCTCTATTTTTAGTCATTATCTTGTTTGAGCTCTTTTCGCTTATAAAAAAACTAAGCATACATACTTGTAGGTATCACTATTGTAAACAAAAAATCTAAGTTCCATCTCTTGTGCAAATAAATTAATGACAATTTTTTTAAATAAAAATTAACTATTGACTTTGTTTTACCCACACAGCACCCCTATTCATCCCCTTTCTTGTAAAATTAATAACAATTAAAAAAATGTCATATTTTCATTTAAAAAAAATATTTGTCAATATTATGCATTTGCACAAAATATGGTAGGTACTTAGGTTTTTTGTTTACAATAACAATATACCTATAAGTAGGTATGCTTAGTTTTTCTGTGATCGAAAAGAGCTCAAAGTTGATAGTTGTTTTTTTTTTTAATATTTAAAGAACCAACCTGTAGATAAAATTTTCCATTTTCATACCAAAGAAGAGCATGGTGTCTAGATAGAACTTTACAATCAAAAATAGCATTATTGGCAGTAGGTTTTACTCTAGCAACAGATCTGCCTACTTTAATTGGTTGATCAAGTGTAAGAGTCCTTTCCTGAAAAAGGTGGGAATTGGGGCGACAAGTTAAAATTGCTTTGGCTTCCATAGTCTCAGCACATACTATTACATTACTAATAACATTGGAAGGTGGATAAGTAACAACATTTTTCACCCAGTTACCACTTACTACAACCATTGCCTGCAAATTCAAAACACATTAGTTAAATTAACTGTTGATATTTCTTACAAACAATTGGTTCTTTGTAGGAAAGAAATCCGTGGGAATGGGAAATCTTACCTAAAAAGCGATGTTATATTGTAGAAATGATTCCTTTCCTCGACTTTTTCATTTATAATAATGAAACGTCAAAGTCGTGGGCGTGAATTTAGCAATATTTTTTTAATCACAGAAATTGAATGACAAATTAAGCATATATTACTATTCACAATTCGCACCTCTTAATTGTATGTATGTTGATCTTTGGTATCTCATCATAACCATTTACTTCATTTTACATTCCAAACTTTTAATTACATTGAACAGGGAACTTCATATTTTCTTAGTTGTCGTTTGTAAATAGAGGACTTCTATACCACAGAACACTTAATCCCATGACCTAATAGGTCTTTTCCTTTGCATCGAAAGTGTAGCACTGAGCTACGTTATTTCTGAAAATATTGTTCCATCCATACAATTTGTATAAATGGAACGATATTTTCAGAAGTGGTGTAGCTCGGTCCTACACTTTCGATGCAAAGGAAAAGACAGGGCCCGTATCCAGAGCTGTCACCTATCAGTGAGATTTAAATCATTTGATTTAAATACATTTTTTGATTTAAATACTTTGATTTTAAGGGTCTATTTATACTCCCTTAGTATTAGTATTTGTATTAGTATTATGATTAAGCATTAAATTTGTTAAATCATTCAAAAAAGGTATTTATACTCGTTTTATAATTAGTATTAGTAATTCTTTTTTAAACATAATACCTAATAAGATATAATTCTGCAGTCAACAAAATATATGGTTACTGAAGAAATGTGTAAGAGGCCGATTGTGTTCTTTTTAAGATATTTTAGTTTTAAATGTGTTTTTATTAATATTTTTACTAGTTAATTTTATCTAAAAATATTATTATTCAAAAATAGGTTTAATTATGGACATTTTAACGGATTTAAGTCTCAAATTTATAACAGATAAAAAGAAGCAGAAATTTGATACAAATCAGACAGAAAAGAGGCCTTTGCTTCCTCATTGTGACATGTCATTTGTCAACTTTATAATCGGTAAACACTGCTGATACACAAAAATTGTATACAGAGCATGATTTGTACCGAAATATTATCGTTTTCGAGCTTGTTGGAACAAACAAATAAACAAAATAATCATATGTGTGTTGTCAATTATCCTTATCCGTTGTCTATTAAAAACAAAGGCCAAATACTCCATTGATTCATTTTATAGAAAAGAAGAAATTTAATATTTAATTTAAAAGTTGAACCTGTCAATTATTAAGCATAAATATTAATGCTAATACTAATCATAAATCGAGTATAAATGTCCCCATTACATTGTGAAGGTTCAACTTAATGCTTAATCATAATACTAATGCAAATACTAATAATAAGGGAGTATAAATAGACCCTTAATCTTTTTTAAAAAAATTATTTTTGATTTATGATTTAAATCTTTTTGAAAAGTATCTTTGATTTTTTATTTAAAAATTAGATTTAAATCTTTTTAAAACGATTTAAATCTTTTAAAACGATTTAAATCTTTTTAAAACGATTTAAATCTTTTTAAAACGATTTAAATATTTTTAAAACGATTTAAATCTTTTTATTGATTTAAATCTTTCTGAAATAATTTAAATCTGTAAAATGATTTAAATTTTCTTAAAGATTTAAATCTTTTTTAAGATTTAAATCTTTTTAAAACAATTTACATCACCTGATTCGTCAAAATCGTTATCAACCTGTCTATTCCTGAATAATAATCTAGCCAGCATGTCAGTAGGGTTGAATCAGAAATCCGAGAGAAAAGAAAAAGAAATAATAGTAAAGTGTAATAAATAATTGCAATGACTAAAGATTATTCTTAAGTATGAAATTTTACAAAATTTCTGACCCGATATTTTTTTTTGTAAAGTTGTATTTTTTACACCGCAAGCAGCTGAAAATACTTTTTCATTATCGATATAATCCTGAAACTCTTTACATATGTATTTTAAATTTTTGCACACTTTTATTTCGAAAAGATTTAAATCTTTTCTAAAATGATTTAAATCTATCCTAAAATGATTTAAATCTTTCGAAAAGATTTAAATCTAAAAAAGATTTTTGATTTAAATCTTCCTTTTTAAAAAATAGATCTTTGATTTAAATCATTCGTTCAAATACAAACGATTTATGATCTTTGATTTAAATCGTTTTTAAAACAGCTCTGCCCCACAGACCATACCCTTTAAAGATGGGCCACTCAACAGTGAAAAATTTTACTCATCTTTCAGCGCCATCCGTAGCGGTTGCAAATAGTTGAGTTAAAAAAAAAGAAGATAACTAATAATTGAAAATTTGTTCAAGATTTATTATATAGATGGCGGTAGGGGTCAATGAGCGCGGGTTTTTCAAACTCGGCCTTTCTAATAAACCGCTACTAAGTTTTCAAAATTATAATTTTTCGTTCTTTTTTACTTAAAATGATTCAAACATTTTATTCTTCACTCAACATACTTAGATGGATATAATCCATTGGGTTATGTTCTGTGATAGATAAAATTTGAAATATTTTAAGTTAAAAAGAAAACGAAAAATTATAATTTTGGATTTGTGGAACAAAAAATACATCTTATTATGAAGTAAAACACGATTATAACCATATATTTTTTATTATTAGAATTGCACGAATTCTTATTACAGTACACAATAATAAAGAAATATGAATATAAAACTATTACGAAGTTCACCCATGGTTGTATCCACTAGAAGTTGTAACGAAAGTTCCTGGGGAAAGTTGGCTCTGGCTGCTGTTGGGTGTACTTGTCACTTCCTATTGCAGTGTTTGCTGATTCGTTTTCATGTAAAAAATGAAGAAGAGTATCAGTTAAAAAATATAAAGTTCAATTTTATTATTTTTGTTTTGAGTCAATTCAGCTGAGCTATTAATTTATTAGCTAGTGAGAATGAATAGGCATTTCTTAAAAATATATCGTAGAAGATTTTTCAATAAAATGAAGGAATTTGAATTTAGTAAGAATGCAACTTTTATTAATTGGAATCAATAAATTGTGAAGATACCTAGGTGAGGTAAGTCACAGTATATGGAGCAAAAAATAATAAGAGTCGCACAATATAAAATATACAATTATTGGTATGTTTGAAAAGTACCTCATTTTGAATTCGGAAAAAAAATTGTATATAGGTATCTAATATAAAGTATCCATTTCATATTGTATAATTCTAAAAAAATACTAATAACACTATTTATTTCAATAATTTTAATAATTTTTAATAATTTTTAATAATTTTTAATAATTTTTAATAATTTTTAATAATTTTTAATAATTTTTAATAATTTTTAATAATTTTTAATAATTTTTAATAATTTTTAATAATTTTTAATAATTTTTAATAATTTTTAATAATTTTTAATAATTTTTAATAATTTTTAATAATTTTTAATAATTTTTAATAATTTTTAATAATTTTTAATAATTTTTAATAATTTTTAATAATTTTTAATAATTTTTAATAATTTTTAATAATTTTTAATAATTTTTAATAATTTTTAATAATTTTTAATAATTTTTAATAATTTTTAATAATTTTTAATAATTTTTAATAATTTTTAATAATTTTTAATAATTTTTAATAATTTTTAATAATTTTTAATAATTTTTAATAATTTTTAATAATTTTTAATAATTTTTAATAATTTTTAATAATTTTTAATAATTTTTAATAATTTTTAATAATTTTTAATAATTTTTAATAATTTTTAATAATTTTTAATAATTTTTAATAATTTTTAATAATTTTTAATAATTTTTAATAATTTTTAATAATTTTTAATAATTTTTAATAATTTTTAATAATTTTTAATAATTTTTAATAATTTTTAATAATTTTTAATAATTTTTAATAATTTTTAATAATTTTTAATAATTTTTAATAATTTTTAATAATTTTTAATAATTTTTAATAATTTTTAATAAATTTTAATAATTTTTAATAATTTTTAATAATTTTTAATAATTTTTAATAATTTTTAATAATTTTTAATAATTTTTAATAATTTTTAATAATT